>APFE030220385.1:222315-280630 GCA_000404065.3 Pinus taeda
TTGTCCTCCAAATTCGACATGAAAGATCTTGGTGCTACAAACTATATTTTGGGCATGGAAATTAAAAGAGATCATACAAAGAGGAAGCTCTGGTTAAACCAAAGGAAGTATGTCGAAACAATATTGCAGACGTTTAATATGCAGGATAGTAAACCGGTGAAGGTTCCTATTCCTGTAGGTGTGAGGTTATTTGCTGAATAGTGTCTCAAGACATAAGAAGAGGAAGAGGACATGTCCCATGGTCCATATGCAAGTGCAGTCGGTAGCCTGATGTATGCAATGGTCTATACTAGACCAGACATTGCACATGCAGTGGGAGTATTGAGCAGGTTTATGTCAAAACTAGGGAAGGAGCATTGGACAGTAGTGAAGCGGGTTTTCAGTTATTTGCATGGCACTAGTGATTATGGTTTGTGCTACCAAGGAAGACCAGGATTGGATAGAGTGTTGGATATTCATGGCTTTGTTGATGCAGACCGGGCTAGAGATTTGGATCAGAGAAGATCTACAAGTGGGTATGTATTTAACCTATTTGGAGGTGCAGTCATTTGGATGAGTAAGAAACAATATGTAGTGGCAATATCAACTATAGAGGCAAAATATATGGCAGCCACTCATGCAAGTAAGGAAGCAGTTTGGTTGTAGAGATTGTGTTCAAGTATGGGGTTAGTACAAGAAGCTATAAGGATACACTGTGACAGCCAAAGTGCAATTTTCTTGGCAAAGAAGCCTGCATATCATTCAAAGACAAAGCACATTGATGTTTAGTATCACTTTGTGAGGGATATGATAGAAGACAAAAGGGTGTTGCTGCTAAAGGTGGACATTTTGAAGAATACTGTAGATGCATTGACAAAATCTGTGAGCTCTGAAAAGTTCTCTTGGTGTAGAGAAACAATGGGGGTTTCACAGTTGTAAAAATGACTAAGCTCTCTTGTGGACACCTATGGAAAGAAAATAACAAGAGGGAAAATGTTGGGTTGTGTTATATTCTTTCCATGACTAGCCCGCATAGTTAACAGGGGGGTTAGAGGGGGGGCATAGCACCCCCTTCGTTGCACCGATTGCGGGGGGGGGTGTCACAAAGGGTTTGAGGTGTACTTGTAACCCCACTTTATGGGGTCTGGGATAACGCCCCGGAAATTTTTGGTTTTGGACCCTATGTTAGGTTAGGCGGACCCAACTATGGTTTTGTGCATGATTTTCGCACATGTTTTTTGGACAAGATGGTTTTCGGTCCATGGTTTTTGACACGATGGTTTTTGGTCCATGGTATTGGATGCTTCGACATGTATAAATAAATATTGTAAAATTGGAAGGAAAATAATGAAAAATCAAGCTGGTAGTTCCGGTTTTGGGATCCAGGGGAAAATCTCTGTGTATATGTGTTTTATGTGTTATGCTCTCACATTGTTTATTTTTTGTGTTTTAGAATTCATATGTAGGTAATTTTTGTACGGGGTTAAAACCTACACAAAGGATGTTAAGTATAATAGGTTAATCTACATAGATTCAATACATTGGTGTGCACTTCATAGTAGACATATCCAAAAGTTTCAAATATTTTCTATATGATTGTTGTCACAAGTAGCTAGGTCCTTGGTCATATGAGAGGAATTGTACTTGGCGTTTTTCACTCAATGAATAGAAAACAAATGGGATCAAAGATGCAAGAAAATATAGTTTACAAAAAAAATTCCCTTCAACTCACTTCCTAGAAAGACCTCTTGCATTATGAAGGTACTGCTAAAAGACAAGATTAATTTATGGTGCAACATTTGTCTCCTATATCCTTTATTAACCAAAGAACTTGATGGATTTGGGAATCTAGATATATATGCTTTAAATAAAATTTGATTCATGTATTTGGGTTCTAGTCTAATATTTTATTGGTTGTTGCAGGTTGCAGGATTTATCATTGGAGAAGTCTCACAATAAAAGGCTTTACTTTTTGGTGTGTCTTCTCCTCTTCAAGTGATCCAAGGCTCCATTTATTTACTGGGGTATGCATCTCTATGATCAATCATTAGTAGTCCATCTTGTGTAATGTGAATTTTATTTTTATAATAATACGTGAACATTATAATTGCTAACTCTATTTGGTCATGGTTGAATGTATATCGTTGAAAAACATGAGCATTCAGTTATTGAATTAACTTACTTTCCTTTTTCTCATCTTGTTCGTTAAGTCTATTTGTTTATGACCATTTCAAATATATTGATATTTGGTTGTTGGGAACCAATATGAAGTGTTAGAATCGAGAATTTACACAACTAATTTCTAATTTCCTTTGTATCTTTGATGTAGAGATGGAAACATCCCAGGCACCACCTTTGTATTGGGAGGAAATTTAGTCAAATTTATTGTATATTTTTCTTAAAGATGTTTCTAGTCATAATGTATCATTTTTGTTTACTCTAAATGTGAAAGCTTTTGATTTTTCTGATCTTAATAATGCGTTATGATGAACAGTAATATATTTTCTTTTAATTTTCATTTTGAAATGATGTATAATTCAATGCATGGCTATCTTTACAGGTTTAATCTCTTCAAAGCTAAGATTTGTGATTATTCTATTGGTTATCTGTGTGAAGATTGTATTACTTCCATTGATTGGAATATTCATAGTTAAAGGAGTGACAAATGCAGAGAGAGAGCGAGAGAGAGAGAGAGAGAGAGAGAGAGAGAGAGAGAGAGAGAGAGAGAGAACCAATCTAGTGAAATCCAATATCCTGCATGAAACACACACATACAAACTGATGGTCAAGTCTTTAGAGTTGGTGAAGTCACCTGCAATGCCTTGGCAACATAATGATAATGTTTTGAAGTGATGAAACAGTATTTCATGCATAAATTGTAGTCGAACCAATATTAAGTTGGAAACTCATATTGTAATACTTGACATTTCATATAATATAGTTTTTGTGGTTGAAATTATTTACAATTGTACTTAATATTAGTTAGTATTGTAATTAACATATGTAACTTTGCGTTTTCATATTAGATGAGCATGCACATTATATGAATTATTTCTAATTTAGTTGCAAAATCATACTAATTAATTTATGTTGATTAATAATGAATACATAAAATCAATCTAAAACTACTAAATCACTAGTTTATATTGATTAATGATGAATGCAATTAAAATGAATATACAACAACTAAACTAGTTGTTTTTAATGATTATTAATGAAAGTAAATTAAATGAATATAAACTACTAAATCAATTGTTTATATAATGAATATGAATCTACCAAAAAAAGATAAATGATTGTTGTAAATGATAAATTTGTGGTTACAAATGATAACTAAATTTTGCATATATACGACTAGTAGTAGTTAATTTACAGTATCTTATAACACAATCAAAATTTAGTCATATTTATTTGGTTAATAATTGGTTTCAAAAAAATGACTAAAAATTGCATATATGTGACTATTAGTAACTAATTTATAGTATCTTATAATGCGACCAACATTTTGGTCAAATATATTTGGTCATTAATTGGTTTTCTAAGGTGATCATGTAGTAGCATATTTTGTTGTGTATTTGGTCATTAATTGTGGCAATTAATAGCTAAATTAATGACCAAATTTATGACTAAATATACTACTAGATGATAAAATTGAGATAACCAATTAATGACTAACCTAAATACAACTAAAATTTGGTTGCATTATAAGATACTGTAAATTACCCACTATTGGTCGCCGATTGAAAAATGATCATTTATATGCAAATTTTAGCTCTTTTTTGAGTAATTAATTAGCCATTTTGTACCAGTGAGGGGCTCGCTCGTTTTGTTGGAAAATAAAAGTTCCAATAGCTAGGGAAACATTTTTACAGCAAGGAGATGAAGTAAGGAGCAAGGGGAGAGGTATTGATAGAACATCCATTCCTCACTCTTGGGATGATGTGGATTTCTTTATTAATAAGTTCATTACTTGTGAGGGATGTTTTGTGATAGTATTAAATTATTCATTTTAGTTATTGGTACATCTTTGTAATGGAAAGCTTATAAATTTTCTCTATTATTTGCTAAAATATTTACAACATATAGCAGAGGTAGTGCATATAGAAAAACATCCAAAGAGTTGTTTAACCAATCATGCATTCATCAAGTTAATCATAATCCGTTCACTGCAACATCAAGGAAGCACATGGATTGGTTTATTGGCAAAGTCACATGCTCCAACCACTGAAATAGAGGAAAGTGAAAGTGAAGAACAAGAGGTAAGTGCTAAAACAATACCAGAAGATATGATAAAATTGAGATAACCAATTAATGACTAACCTAAATACGACTAAAATTTGGTTGCATTATAAGATACTATAAATTATCCACTATTGGTCACCGATTAAAAATGGTTCATTTATATGCAAAATTTAGTCCTTTTTTGAGTAATTAATTAGCCATTTTGTACTAGTGAGGGGCTCGCTCGTTTTGTTGGAAAATAATAGTTCCAATAGCTAGGGAAACATTTTTACAGCGAGGAGATGAAGTAAGGAGCAAGGGGAGAGGTATTGATAGAACATCCATTCCTCACCCTTGGGATGATGTGGATTTCCTTATTCATAAGTTCATTACTTGTGATGGATGTTTTGTGATAGTATTAAATTATTTGTTTTAGTTATTGGTACATCTTCGTAATGGAAAGCTTATAAATTTTCTCTATTATTTGCTAAAATATTTACAACATATAGCAAAGGCGATGCATATAGAAAAACATCCAAAGAGTTGTTTAACCAATCATGTGTTCTTCAAGTTAATCATAATCCATTCATTGCAACATCAGGGAAGCACATGGATTGGTTTATGGCAAGGTCACATGCTCCAACCACTGAAATAGAGGAAAGTGAAAGTGAAGAACAAGAGGTAAGTGCTAAAACAATACCAAAAGATAAAGAAATTACACCTCCTAGACAAAGTAGAGCACCTACACTTCCTAGACAAATAAGAGTGGTTACACCTCCTAGACCTCGTCACAGAAATAGTAAGAGGCATAGTTCCATAAGAATGTCTATTGGTACATCTGCTGACGGAAAAAAAAGCATGCAGTAAAGAACCTGTGGATATATGTAGTGGACAATATGAGGATAGTTATCATGGATGCCCTATTGAGGAAGAAGGGCCTGAGGAAGAGATTATTGAAACAGGGGCACTTGGAAGAGCATAAGTTCAAGCAGGGGTTTCTAAAACAGAAATGCCCGATGAATCTAAGGAAGTATCTTAAAAATCTACTCGTGTACAAACTGTGGTGAAAAAGAGGAAATTGAAGAAGACGGAAAGTGAAGAATAGTAGGTAAGTGTTGAAACAACACTAGAAGATAGAGAAATTACACCTCCTAGACAAAGTAGAGCAGCTACACTTCTTAGACAAAGAAGATTGGTTACACCTCCTAGACCCTTTGCAGGAACCCTAAGATATGGAGTTTCATAAGAATGTATGTTGGTACATCCACTATAGGAAAAAGAGCATGCACTAAAGAACCTATGGATATATCCATTGGACAATATGAATATAGTTATCATGGATTCCCTATTGAGAAAGAATGTCCTGAGGCAGAGACTACTGAAATAGGGGCACTTGGAATAACATAAGTTGAAGCAAGGGTTCTGGAAACATAAATTCCCAAGGAATCTATGAAAGCATCTAAAAAATATACTCTTCTACAAACTATGGTGAAAAAGAGAAAACTGAAGAAGAAATTGGATGGAAAGAATCCCAAGAAGAGAGTCCAGATAATTATTACACCATCAAATACCCAAAATATATGATCAATGTATTGATACAACAAAACCAAAGGAATCTTGGGGATATCGAAATGAAGAGAAAGAAGAAGAATTTATAAAATAACATACCCAACACCTAAAGTTCATGTTGTTCCACCTTAATCAATGGAATGTGTTGTAGTGGTTATAAACACCCTCCAAAATTTTGGCTCACATGCAAATTTTGAAGCCTACCGTGGATCCTATGATCGATCATTAAGTTGATGATCTCAAGTCCCCCTCCTTGATATTAAGAGTTGTTCATCTTTATGCAACATGTGTCATCTTTGGGCATGGGGATTATCATTTTTCATGCAAAGGGAAGTATTTTCTGCTTCAAGGGGAAATATTTGTGTGTATGAGTTGTTATGAGTACATATACATGCTTCACACTCACTTCATGCACTCTTGTCACAAATATTGTTGCATCAAGAAGAGTATGTTTTATATGTTTTGGATGGTCTATGTTGTATCACTAAGTGTTCAAGTGTGTGATCATAGTCAAGCTCTATCATTGTTCACATAAGTTCCATTGATCCCACACTTAGCCAAATTATGGAGTTCCCTAGAAACTTAGCCTCATCCAATTTTAAGTAACTGCACACTTCGCTTTTGCAACCCTCAAGAATTTTCCCTTGCCTGCTAGAACTATGCAATGCACAGAGACCCTAACCTCCCTTGGCATCCAAAATTTTGCAGTGATTTATTCCAATGTCCTTCCCTCAACAAGAACCCAATGTCTCCAGAAAATGCGTAGTAGTATCTTTCAGCTACCCAGTCTACCTTGCATACACAAACTGTGTAGAGGTGTCCTCCTAGGACCCCATCCCGTAGCAGTGTCTTTCATCCCAAAATTGTGCAATGTTGTCCCAGCTGTCTAGTCTACCTTGCATTCAGAAACTACGCATATTTCCTCCGAGGATATCATCCTGATAGCAGTCACTTCCTGCTGAAACTGCGCAAATGTATCTCTCAGTGACCACAAGGAAATATGACATGCTAGATGAATCTTAAGGAGTTGAGAAGAAATACCAAGGAATTGAGTTATGATAAAAGATCGGGACCGCATGAAAACTCTGTCGAATGCATAACCATCTAGAGGGTAAGTATGGTAAGAAAATCTCATCCTTTTGAAACACATCTCTTACGTAGCTTGAAGTATTTTATATCATCATCATATCATTTTGTCTTCAATGAAATGCATGGTTGCAAACACTAAAAGTCATTCCATGTGTTTCCTCTATGTGTCTTGCTCCCTGTCACTTGTTGGACCAACGGTCGTATTTTGGCATATGGATATCTTTGTCATGCTTGCAATCTTCTTCTGGAGATTTTTAAGGTTTTCCTTTGTGTGTGTGAGTTGTCTTTGCTCTATGAACATCGATCGCACTCACACAAAAAGTTGTAAGCACAATCGCGCAAGTGTCAACCCGGTTGTCTGAAGGTCTACCTCAAGTGTCGCACTTGTTGCTCTTAGCTTTAAGATAGTCTCACTGAGCACATGTTTTGTCAGGTTGGTTTGTGTTATCATGTTGTCAAGGTATGCTAAGTGTGTGATCACAATGTCAAGTTTTCACTAGTTCACTTCCCTCCCACACTTAACCATTTTCCTGAAAATATCTCCGACTGGACAACCTCCTTCAACCAAACCCCAACTGAGTTGCACTATGCAGTATTAGTCCTTAGTGACCTTGATCTACTTCCTAAAACTATGCAATGCTTGAGGTTGTCTTCTAGGTCAGTTGCACTGCGCAATATCTAAAGTGAGCAGCCTATCTGCCTCCTAGAACTGTGCAGAATTTGCCTCGAAGCCCAAACTGAACTGTGCATTTCTCAAGCACAATTATTCAACCTCCCTCTGGTCTACTAGAAACCTACACTGCACAGAGACCCGGGGCTACACTACTCTCAAAAACTGCACAAACATGCCCAGTTGATTTCCCTACTTCCTGGCCCACACTACCTTCAGAAACTGTGTAGTCATGACTAGCAAGGCCTCTGCTTCCTTGCTCTTCATTGTCTCGAGAAACTACACAGTCTTGTCTGGCAAATCCTCTACTAGCTTGCTATGCACTGCTCCAGGAAATTGCGTAGAATTCCTTACTAGTCCCTTGAGTGGCATGTTCTATCTTCCCTTTGAAATTGTGCAATAGCTCCCTCTGTAGTCCCACTCTGTCCTCCCTCTAGAAACTACATAGAACTGTGTAGCAGTCCCTCTGTAGCCCCACTCTGTCCTCCCTTGGGAAATTATGAAGAAATTGTTCCCCTCAGGATCCCATCTTAGAGATGACATTGGTGACTTTCACTACACAATTCTGCCTCCCAGTGATCATTACACAGCTTTTCCCATTAGTGCAGATTGAGCTGCAGAATTCCTCATCCTAGCCTGAGCTATGCTCTACATAGTTTCAATGTCTTTTCCTCCCTCTCGGCCACCTGGACCCAAACACGGAAAATAATTCATCATGTTAGACTATGAGATTTTCGAATTTGATGTCATCTCATCATGAGTGAATTTCAAGAACAGGTACATTGATGGAACATGACAAGACGATGAATGAGATGAAGAAGGAGCGCATGTGAGAAGAATTTCTTGCAACTAGACGAACATACAAAGCACATCGAGCAGCAAGCGAAAGAAGTACATGCATGAAACCATCTTGCAAGACCAAGACCATTGGATAACCCACAGCACCAAGCTATGTGAAGGAGAAGACAAAGCATGTCCAAGAACACATCTATCACTCAAAAACAGAACAACTTGACATGGACACTACAGTCATCTAGTACATGCCAGCAGTGTCATGTCAAGTTGTGTCATGAGTTGTCTCGACCACATCACTACTATGGGCCATACTTATTGTAATCAAATGTAATGTAAAATGAAATTCCAAGTGTAATTAGTGGAATGTGAACAATCATTATGTAATGTAAAGACTTATATGTAATGAAGTTGAAGATTCATGACGGTAGTTCAAGAGTCAAAGGGGAATATCAAGGGTCACCCCACATTTTTCTATATATAGAACCTCATTACTCATAGAACAGGCTTTTGGGAGCCAAGCTTTTGGCTAGGCATTGCTTATAGAAGGCTTGCATAGTATTGTGATGAGCTATGGCTTCTCCACAGCATAGAGCGAGTACATATCTTTGGACGAACAGGCGTGTGTTGACTGTGATGTTCCACTATTGGGGCTAGTGGTTATCAATGGTGTATGTATGGATGGAACTTTCACTTTATATATATATACATATAGTATATATATATAATATATATATATATAATAGAGCCAATACATCTTCATGCATATGTTGTTATTGTAGTTCAACTATTCTGATTAATTTAGAAATGTATGTTGTTTAACTTATGCATTTGTGTATGAACTATTTTGTATCGATTGCATAAATATTGTTGAATTCGTGTTGTTGGTTTAACCCATCACTTTGGATTATGGACTATTCTTATTTCCAGCTTGTGATGTCATTAAGCTCGTGTGTTCTTTTTAGGTTGCGTACTATTACAGGCTTCTAAGGGGCACACTTCCTTTTCCTCATTTATGTGTTAGAACCCCCATGCATCTCACTTGAATCACTGCAAGGTCACAAACTTGCTTTCGACAAAGATATCACACTTACCTTTGCGTGCTATTGTAGTTAAGGCATAGCCTTACTACCCACTACTAGGACTCCTACTCCAAACAGTCTGAGGTCTAGTTGGGACTTCTTACCTAGGAGATCCCCTGACATGTTGGCGGGGCTAAAAACTTCAACATTTCTGGTGCTAGAAGGATGGCCAAGTGACAACCTCAGTCCTCAAAGTCTATTTTGAATCTCCACACATCTATCATGACTACCATTACAATCAAGCCTATGGCATTCCTTTCTGATGGACATGATTTTGAAGTTTTGGAGGATGTCTTCAATGACTTGTCACATAACTTGTATGATGGTGAAGGTGGAGAAACCTTCCTTGTATCTAGAGTTGCCTTCATGGATCTCTGTGAAAGGAATCAAATCCATGAGGATCACATTGCATGCTCGTTGTTCGCATTCATGTTCTGAGGGCACGCACTACAATGGTGTGTCACATTTCCCGCAACATCTATTCACTCTTTTGATCATTTGATCAGAGAGTTGGCACATGCTTTCTGTAATTATGACCGTAAAGAACTCAATAAATAAAAAAAATTGAAATTATAGAAAGCACCTGATGAATCCCTTGTGCAATTTTGGGACCACTTTCGTAATCTTGCATTTCAAATACCCAAAGATGAAATTGATTGGAAATTTATTCGTGAAAGATTTCAATATCTTCTTGACATATCTAAAAATATGCATATCTTAAAATCACTCAAACCCCTCCCAACATACCTCAGTGTTAGAGCTGCCAAATCCAAGACGGACAATGTTACTGTCACAGGTGATCATCCATCCTCTCATCAAACAACTTTACTCCACAGTGCGAGGTGGGAGAAGGTGCGCACACATCTGTTGAACTGTCACATCCTCCCACCCTACCTACTTTGGATATCTATGTAGATTTGGTTGACAAGCCTGTTGGTTGTCACTTGAACTTGTTCTCTCAACCTCCATCCTCTTGTTCTGTTGATCCTTTGGATTGTATTGTGTTGTGTTCTCCCGTTCCGGACTTCACATTTGTTGTGCATGAGGATCAAGTTGTCGACATAGTTGGCATTGAGCAACCAACCTACACTGTAATTTATAATGGGTATGCGTGGAATTTTAAGAGGAACCCGTGGCGAAGGATGACCTCCTTCCATTCATGCCTCATCCACTTTATCCTGAAATCTTTTGTGATTCGGCCATTTTTTATTTTCATTGTGAAAACCTATCATCGAATGTATCTACTTTCGATCATTCACATAACACACCAGATGTTAGCCTGTCATTACATTGCACAAAGGACACATATTTCTTTGCAAATACACTCAATCTTTCATCTGTTGTTTCAGGAAATGCAGAGGGTGAAAATTCTTGTTTCTCATCAACCCCTCTATATGATTTGTCAAATCATGAGGATGCTGATGAACATATCAAATTTTATAATTGTGGTTGTCATGATCCCTTTACTCCTTCATTCGATCACAATGTTGATTCATTTGTTGTTGATCTTTATAAGCCACCGGTCTTTAATGATCTACCTATTAATTAAGTGGAAACCCCTCAAGTTGTCGAGGCACTTCAGCCTGCAGTGATGGTTACACCAAGACTTCGCTGTCTTCAGGTCAGTTCCACTTCTGATCAGAAATTTATTGAAACACCCAGGCCTCCTTATCACTCTCCTATTTGCATTGAAGGTCAATCTAGTTCATAGATTTCACATCCTTTACTTGTATCACTATCCTATCTTTCATGCATTAGAGGAATCATACACAATGAGAACTCTTGTGAAACACAAGTTGTCTTCATTTTTTATGTTTGCTCGTTTTTCACTGCTAAAAGAGTGTACATGTTTATCATTTGTGCATAGTGTGTTGCAACACCATGGCACGCCTGCCAAATGTTTGTCCTGCGCGTTTACTCTTTTCTTTGTTATGGACGCATTTAAACTCGGAGCATGTTGGTATTCATTGTCTTTTTTTTTTTTTGTTGGTTTACATTCTTATCTTTCCTGTTGACTATGCCTTCATCAACATGGGCCAACCAATGCGCTAATGGCAGCATTGAAAATATCACTTTACATGAGTAGGCCCATGCATTGATTAGTTTAGGAGTAGAAGTAGTGTTTTCTTTCTTGTTTGCTTGCTTGCGTATGTGCCTTTTTTGCATGTTTTCTTTGCTTTGCTATCTTTATTTTCTTTGATTTCATGTCTTGCTTTGATTTCTTGCTTTTCTTTCGCTTTAATTCTGCCCCTTGCTTTCTTTTTTGTTTGCTTGTTTCCACACTTAGGTTATCTTCCCATGAAAAAGTGTTTGGATCTTGAGCCAAGTCGGGCAAAAGATAAGAGGACTTGTATAGCTATCAACATTTGGTCATATGTCTATTCCATCTCTTTATGATGATCTTTTTTCTTCAGTTGATGATACCCTGATGGAAAATGCATTCTATTCAGAGTGAGTCTTGGTGAAGTCACAACCCTTGAGCTTTAACTAGTACCGCCTACTCTAATCGGTGTTTTTATATTCGCTTAACCCTTGTCAGCTCAATCAAGTAGAGTAAGGTGAGGGGAAAAACATTAACAAGTATGTCAGAGGTATACATAACATAATTCTCTGAAGGGACGACTTCTTGTGCTCACAATATGTCAGGATCCTTCTTCTGCCTCATGAAAAATAAATAAGTTCTTATGCAAAGTTCTTCATGCAAAAAAAAAAAAAGGCGAAAGAAGAGAAAGGCTTCCTACTCATAGAGGTGATGGAACTAACTCCATTGGGGTACTGACAAGGCTCACTAGTATCAAAGCGATGCTTGTGTTCCTATGTGACACCGTTGGGGTACTATTGAGGCATGTTGGCATGGAGCAACACTAGAGATGAAACTAAAACTTTGGCAAGTATATTACTTGTTCACTAATATACCCCTCATCCCTAATTGAAACAACTCAGTTGACTTGGCTTGGTATGTGTGTTGACCGATCAAGAGGATGGTAGGGACTACATCTTTCACTCAAGCTAGTGAGGAATCCATGACGATCAAAAAATCGAAAAATAATTCTAGAAGAGTTAGACTTACTTTTCACAAGACAAGGTCTATACAGAGAGTTGGAGTTCTACTAATGTGTCGCCAATGTTGTAGCGGCTACAACCAACCTCCAAAATTTTGGCTCGCATGAAAATTTCAGAGCCTAACGTGGATCATGTGATCGATCATTCCTTGATCACCTATTGGTAAGTTGATGATCTCAATGCTCCCTCCTTGATCTTAAGAGTTATTCATCTTTATGTAGCATGTGTCGTCTTTGGGCATGGGGATTATAATTTTTCACGCAAAGGGAAGTTTGTTCTACTTCAAGGGGAAACATTTGTGTGTATGAGTTGTTCTCATTACATAGACATGTTTCACACTCACTTCACACACTCTTGCCACAAAGGTTGTTGCATCAAGCAAAGTATGTTTTATATCTTCTGGATGGTCTATGTTGTATCACTAAGTGTTCAAGTGTGTGATAATAGTCAAGTTTTATCACTGTTGACATCAGTTCCACTCTTCCCACACTTAGCCAAATTCTGGAGTTCCCTAGCAACTTAGCCCCATCTAGCTTTCTGGGACTGCACACTTCACTTCTGCAACCGTCAAGCTTTTTCCCTTGCCTACTGGAATTGTACAATGCACAAAGACCCTAGCCTCCCTTGGCATCCAAAATTGTGCAGTGATTTATTCCAATGTCCTTCCCTCAGCCATGACCGAATGTCTCCAGAAACTGTGTAGTAGTATCCTTCAGCTACCTAGTCTGCCTTGCATATAGAAACTACTCAGAGGTGTCCTCCCAGGACCCCATCCTGCAGCAGTGTCTTGCATCCCAAAATTGCGCAGTGTTATCCCAACTGTCCAGTCTGCCTTGCATTCATAAATTGTGCATATGTCCTCCTAGGACATCATCCCGGTAGTAGTCACTTCCTGCTTAAACTGTGCAGATGTATCTCTCAGTGACCATAAGGAAATATGACATGTTATATTAATATCAAGGAGTTGAAAAGAAAGACCAAGGAACCGAGTTATGATAAAAGATTGGGACTGCATAAAAACTTCGTCGAATGCATAACCATCTAGAGGGTAAGTATGGTAAGAAAATATCATCCTTTTGAAATACATCTCATAGTGTAACTTGAAGTATTGTTGATCATGGTAATATCATTCTGTCTTCAATGACATGCATGATTGCAAGAAATAAAAGCCATTCCATGTGTTTCCTCTATGTGTCTTTCTCCCTGTCGCTTCTTGTATCAGTGGTTGTCTTTTGGCATATGGATTGCTTTGTCATGCTTGCGATCTTGTTCAGGCAATTTTGAAGGTTTATCTTTGTGTGCATGAGTTGTCTTCGCTCTGTGAACATCGATCACACTCACACACAAAGTTGTAAGCATAGTCGCGCAAGTGTCGTCACGGTCATCCGAAGGTCTTCCTCAAGTGTCGCACTTGTCCCTCTTAGCTTTAAGACAGTCTC
Source organism: Pinus taeda (assembly GCA_000404065.3). Taxonomy (NCBI): domain Eukaryota; kingdom Viridiplantae; phylum Streptophyta; class Pinopsida; order Pinales; family Pinaceae; genus Pinus; species Pinus taeda. The sequence goes on from APFE030220385.1 coordinate 236,220, forward strand.
ACTAAGCACATGTTTTTTCTTATTGTCAAGGTATACTAAGTGTGTGATAAAAATGTCAAGTTTTCACTAGTTCACTTCCCTCCCACACTTAGTCATTTTCCTTAAAATCTCTCCGACTGGACAACCTCCTTTAACCGAACCCCGATTGAGCTGCACTACATAGTCTCAGCCCTCAGTGACCCTACTATACTACAAAGAACTACACAATGCTTGAGGTTGTCCTCCAGGTCAGTTGTACTGAGCAATCCTGAAAGTGAGTAGTCGGTGTACCTCCCAGAAATGTGCAAAAATTTCCTCCATGCCAAAACTAAACTACACATTTCTCAAGCACAATTATTCAGCCTCCCTCTGGTCTGCTAGAAACTTGCACTACACTGAGACCCGTGGTTTCATTACTCTCCAAAATTGTGCAGACATGCCTAGCTGATTTTCATGTTGCCTATGCCACACTAGTTTTAGAAACTGCATAGACATTATTGACAAGGCCTCTACTACCTTGTTCTGCATTGTCTCGAGAAACTATGTAGTCATGTCTGGAAAGTCCTCTGCTGGCTTTCTCTACACTGCTCCTGGAAACTGCGTAAAATTCCTAGCTGGTTCCCCAAGTGGCTTGTCCCTTCTTCCCCTTGAAAACTACAAGCATCTCCCTCTGCAGTCTCGTTATGTACTCCCTCTGAAAACTACACAAAACTGCCCAATAGTCCCTCTGCAGCCCCGCTTTGTCCTCCCTTAGGAAACTGTTCCCCTCAGGGTCCCATCTTGTAGATGGCACTGGTGACTTTCACTATGAAATTTTGCCTCGTAGTGACCACTGCGCAGTTTTTCCCAGCAGTGCAGACTAAGCTCCATAATTTTGCATCCCAGCCTAAGTTGTGCTATGCACATTTTCAGTGTCCTGTCCTCCCTCCCGGTCACCTGGACCCAAACATGGAAAACAATGCATCATGCTAGACTAAGATATTTTTGAATTTGATGTCGTCTCGTCATGAGTGAATTGCAAGAACAAGTACATTGATGGAACATGGCTAGATGACGAACGGGATGAAGAAGGAGCACATTCTAGAAGACTTGCTTGCAACTAGATGAACATACAAAGCACATTGAGAAGCAAGCGAAAGGAGTACATGTAGGGAACCATATTGCAAGACCAAGACCATTGGAGACCCTGAAACACTAAGCTATGTGGAGGTGAAGACAAAGCATGTCCAAGAACACATCTATCACTCAACAACACAGAAGCTTGACATGGACACCACAGTTAGCCAATACATGCCAACAGTGTCATGTCAAGTTGTGTCATGAGTTGTCTCAGCCACATCATTACTATGGGCCATACTTGTTGTAATCAAATGTAATGTAAAGTGAAACTCCAAGTGTCATAAGTGGAATGTGAACAGCCATTATGTAATGTAAAGAGTTATATCTAATGAATTTTAAGAGTCATGCGAGTAGTCCAAGAGTCAAAGGGGAATGTAAAGCGCCGCCCCACACTTTGCTATATATAGAACCTCATAACTCATAGAACAGGCTTTTGGGAGCCAATATTTTAATTAGGCATTTATTATAGAAGGCTTGGAGAGTATTATGACAAGCCTTGGCTTCTCCAAAGTGTAGAGTGAGTACATATCTTTGGAGGAGCAAGTGGCATTGATTGTAATGTTCCACTATTAGGGCTAGTGGCTCTAAATGGTGTATGTATGGATGGAACTTTCCCACACACATATAGATATATAAAAAAGCCATCACATCTTCATGCATATTCTTTTATTGTAGTTTGACTATTTTGGTTACCTTAGCAATGTATGTTGTTTAACTTACGCATTTGTGTATGAACTATTTTGTATACGATTGTATGAATCTTGTTGAAGTCGTGTTGTTGGTTTAACCCGTCACTTTGGAATTTCGAATATTCTGCTTTCCATCTTATGATATCATTTGGCTTGTGTGTTCCTTTCAGGCTACATACTATTATAGGCTTCTAAGGGGCACACTTCCTTTTCCTCCTTAGTCTGTTAGAACCCCCATGCATCTCACTTGACTCGCTGTAAGGTCACACACTTGCTTCCCACAAAGATATCACACTTACCTCTGTGCACTATTGCAATCAAGGCATAGCTTTACTACTCACTTCTAGGACTCCTACTCCAAACAATCTGAGGTCTAGTTGAAACTTCTTACCGAGGAGATCCGCTAACATTTGGTGGGTCCAACACCGTCAATAGAACCTGAGGAACAACATAAAGAGGAGGAGCTCAAAAAGGAAAAGAAGATGTTTATTTACCAGGTAAGTCTGAAACTGGCCTCCTTATTCAATGAATTAATAATTTGATGGAGGAAAATGAGAATTTAAGGAAATGACTTACCATGGTTGAAGGGAAACTTCATTCTAGAAAAATAAATGGATTAGAAACCCTCGAAGAAGTGGAAAAATTAATGTCAATTAGATTATGTGATGGATTTAAGGAAGTGTTGGAGGAAGCAAGTAATGAAAGGCCAACCACTATTTTAGTTGGAGAGCAAGATGAAGAATTCCAAACCATTGTTCCACAAGAACCTATTGACTATGTTGTTGTTACACGAGAACCTGCAGTTGAAGCAGAGTGAGAAGGATATGTTGGGACATGAAATCATGCATATATGGACATGCAAATGCTTTTTTTTGTGGGGGGGGGGGGGAATATTGGAATGTGAAATTGGCATCTTTTGGCACTCATTTTCCTTCCTTTTCTTTATCTTTTTTATTCTTGATACCATACTCTACCACTATAACAACGATTATCAACCTCGGTATGTCTCTTTTTATATGTCATACTTATGATCCAATTATACTTGCAATTTGGCATGAGAACTACTATTTTAGGTTATTTTTCTTGTGAAAATGACAATTGGGTTGTTACAAGGCTTGTGGTTTTTGACATTCTATTGCAGGATTACACGTTCCAGTTTTGACTCGCCAAGGACATGACAAGGGCTCACTGAACAATGTTGTTACACATGAACATCTATTTTGGATTCACTAACCTCCTTCAATTAGTTGTGAACATCAATTTCAAAAGCATCTAGTCAAAAGATAGTTCGACTATCAAAGGATAAATTTTTTGACAACGCAACCAAAATAGTTAGGATTTTCTATTGATAATTATTGTAATTTGGAAAAGTTGTTACAACTTTGTCCTGACCTTGGAAATTTTTATCAAATTGTTAATGTGTATTCTCAAATTAGATCATATGGGAATCAAGAGAATCTCATGGTGATCTTATAATTGCAGTCTGAAATTATAAAGAGGTGTACTATATGCCCGCACAAGATAGACATATAGAAACAGATAAACAGTGATAGAGGGGGAGAGCACCACCATTGTAATCATGTATGTTTCATTAATGCAATATCAATCATTGGTGGTGCCTTACCTTTCTGTTGACTAGCTTTCTTGTTGTGTAGTGTTATTGTTAATATTAGTCTTGTTCATGCTTTAATGATTTCATAATTATAACCATTGTATTGTGTAACAACATAGGTCTTGTGTAGAAATTTGGCGATATAATTGCAACTGCTTAAGAAATGTAATCTTGATCGAGAGACACAATTTTACTCTACTGCTCTATGGAAATTATTTCACGATTTAGAATAACATGCATAGACATGAAATAATCACATACACAAGTACACAGATGTATCTAGGGGAAACCAACTTGTAAAACCCCTTAAGCATGCTTTCCTTAATGAGATGAATAGAGAATCTATTACAATTTCTAACTCCAGCTCTGAGCTCAACCTGCAAAAGAATAATTGTTCTCTCTACTGATTGAGAAATTATGGCAAACACTTAACCACTTTATCCCTCGGCCATCATGTTATTCCCTTGCGCAATTCCTGAGTAAATTAGCCCCTATTATTTAGGAATTGCCTCCATATTGATTGCACAATTCCCAAGGATTGATCATTAACTGCATGCAACACATATACACTCAAAAATAGTCTACAACTGATGTTACACTACCTTGGAATCTCCACCACAACTGAGCAATTCAAATTCCTTGCATGCATGAGCTATTTTTGGTTGATTTATCAGTTAATTGGATTATCTCTGAGTTAGACTATTGTCCCACTACACAAGTAACCTCCAAATAGTTCTATTAACTATTAGAACTAGTTTAACTGAGTACTGTTATTACTCAGATTTTTCCCTAGAAGTAATTAGAAGAAGGAAAAGGCAGAGGTAACTACAAACCAATCTTTTAAGTATAGGCTCTAGCCAACCTATGACTCAGAGAGGGCTCTCTCTATATATTTTAGCTTTGTTTGCTGAGAGTTTAGGCTAGTTCTTGAAGTTCAGGGGGGTTTTGGATTTGTATAGAAGTTGGATGGTGGAATCCTTAAGCAGATGGATAGAATGATGTCTCTGGATATTGGGCTATGGAGTCAAAGAAGGGCAGCAAAATTGGGATTATATCATTAAAGGGAGTTTTCAATGGGTAGGCTAGCAGAGTGAAATACAGGTCTTTAAATTGGATGGGTGAAATGATCCTCAAACTGGGATTAAAAGGAAGAAAAGAGAAGGATCATGAGCAAAGGGTAGTTAAGACTCCTTTATTATAGACCAAAAGGAAACTACCTAAACTAAGGAGAAATCAAAAATTCCTTAACTTAGATAATTTGTAGAAAACATAAAAATGCATAATAGTTAAAACAGAGTGCAGTGAAGAAAGTTCTAAGATATTATTCCATATTATTGCATTTTTAGATTTCAGATACATTTAAGATTATGGGAAAAAAATTAAAGAAAGTGACAACACAAAAGAAGATACTTGTCTGTATTTCGCACTACACATGAATCCAATGAAATGTCTTTGCTTTATTCAGTAATTTAGCTTGATGGTCCAACAATGATACAATAGCTCACAGTCTTTGATCAAGAAAAATATAGAAATGTCTAAGAATCCACCCTACATACTTCAAATTGTGAAGTGTATACACAAAAAAAAAATTACAAAATATCTCAAAACAACTTGAGATTTATTTTACGAAGTACAAATATCTTCTTGCAAGAAGATAGAGACAGTTAATGAATTGTTTCTTGTTGTCCCTTTTATTATGGTTGTGCTGGCCTTTATGGTTGAGGTGCAACCCTTTATGTTGGCTTACAGTTGTGGAGTTTCACGCTAGAGTCTTCTTTACTTTCATCTTTCAACTGATACTCTTTAACCCTGATACTCTTTGACCCTGTTGTGCTGTTTTTCCCTGTTTCACCCTGCTGCCTTCATTTTTACCATGTAATAACTTTCAGTTGTTTATTTATCATAGTAAATCTGTCATTGTCTTCCACCATTCTGCATTTGGTAATTCCAAATTCACCATTCTCCTGTATATTTCATCAGCCTAAGAATAGTTTGCAAAATTTGGCTTGGTGAGGAACAAATGTTTTACCTCATGCTCAAGGAAAAACAAGTTTTCAAAGGTGTCATATAATACTTTGCCTGTTGGCAGGGATTTTATGGATGAAGAACTGGCCTGTTCCTTAGCCAATTTTCCAAGTCTATCACCATAGTCCAATTGTGTCATTAGTTTGTCATTAATTACCATAGGACTGGGCAGACCTTTCTCCCTCAAAATCTGAAATTTAGACATGAACCTATCAATGGCTAATTGCATATTGTGGCACTTTTCTTCCAAATTAAGCATAAGGTTCCTTTTGGAAAGGACCTTCCTTATTTCTAAAATGGTAGCAGTCTTGTCTTCTATATTTAGCTCTTGGAGCTCATATATGTTCTTGCTGTTGAGGAAGTGGATGAATCTATTTTCATCCTCTGGCTTATTTCCCAACTCCTCCTTTACTTTCTGGATAGCTTCAGTAGCTACCTTTACTAGCTCTTGTTTCTCAAAAATAACTTGGATTGATGGCCAAATATCATTGACAGAGTCAACGATATTGGCCCACAACATTTCCTTGGTTTGTCCAAGTGGTTTTTCTAGTGTTAAATCCTTCTCTAGGATTTTGATTCTCTCACCCATTCTTTGTGCCTTTTGTGTTTCTTCTTTTTGCTTGAGTTGGGCCAGTTTGCAATTAGTTTCTAACTTTGCCACCTTTTCCTTTAGCTTTTTCATCTCTGTAGCCTGGATGGTCATTTCTTCCATGGCTTTCACAAGTTCTGTTGCTTTCTCTCCTAATGTACCTGTTGCTGATGTAGATTTTGTTGTTGTTGGCAAGGTTGTTGCAAGTGGAGCTGTAGGTGCCAAAGATGCTACTAGTGTGGAAGGGACTACTGTAGAGACTATGGGGATAACATTTGTTGAAGAGGTGGCCATATATTCTTGTTTTAATTGGATCAAAGCATCCAAATTCCTTTTCAGTTTCTTTAAGTTGGTCATTCAATTTCAAGACCAAGTCCATTAGTTCTTCATGCCCCTGCTGGGCTTCTAGGACTTCTAGTGTTTGTGGATGCTGTAGCTGGGGTATTTTTAGTTGTTTCTTCAATGCAGCTATGTCATCATTCTTCTTTTTAATAAGTTGTTTTGTGGCTTTTATATCCTTGGGATCGTATCCCAATTCAATTACTAAGTCCTCTAAGGACTTGATCCTTGTGCCTTTGGCTTGTGAGGAGGCCTTCTCCAACTAGAATTGTGTTGAGATGTTGTTCAAAGAGTTTTGTAGCTGGTGTGCAGCTATGGCTTTACCTGTCAGGGTGGAGTATATCATCTCTCTAGCATGTTTATGCAACTCAATCTGGTCTATGGGATGAATATCCCTTGCCAGCACTTCAAAATCTACCATTTTGAAATCTGATGTTGTCTTTGGCTATTGGGTTGTAGGCTTCACAAAGGCCATCTACAGCTTCCCCTCCTTAATTTCAAAGGCTGACATTAGCCTTTTTTTATTGGTAGGGGTGAGCTTCAAGTATTGAGCATAAGTTTGGGCTTTAAGCCTCTCATTTCTAGCCTTGATTTCTTTATACCTTTCCTTGATATCTTGGTCTTTGTCAGCTGGCATTCTAAAAGAAGACACTTCAACACTGAGTTGCCTTTCCAACATCTGATTTTGTGATGTGGAAGGTGCTTGCATGCCTCTACATGGAGTGGTATGCCTACTTCTTTTTGCTCCCATATTAGTGACCTCAGCTAAGTCTTCAATATACTCTTGCTCGGAGGCTGGATTTAGCTTTTGCCTCTTGCTTGATTCCTCCAGCAAATCAGAGGTGGCTCTTCCTGAAGTAGAAGCCCCTTCCCTATTTCTTTTTGAGATCTTCTCCTCATTCTTAGGAGTTTGCATGATTGGAGGAGTACTCATAGCAGTCTCTGGTTCTTCTGGTACATGTAGAAAAGAGTTTTCATCAAGCTTCTTTTCTAAATCAATGAGAGCATTCTCTACATCTATTCTGGTGTTGTCCTAGTCTACTAGGGTACCTTCCACCCATTATGTTTGGTTTGCATATGCTTCTATTTCAGGTATGGTGTGGTGGATGAAAGGTCCTAGCTTGACCTTTTGTCTCTTCTTTGTGATAAATTCTAAAGGATCATATCTCCAGAAAAAACTTCTCTGGAACTTCATATTTTGTAGTATCAAATCTACCTCTTTTCCAACCTCTCTAGAGTTGCATATGAAGGGGCCTAGTTGGTGTTTTATTTTGAAATTTGCCTTCTTCTTGGCATTGATGAAGTTCACCTCATCTGCATTGATAATTTTCCTATAGTATTCTAATGCAAACAAACTCATAGGGAGGTATCTTGGCAACTTATATGGTGCAAGCATGTAACCATATATCCTGATTTCTGTGTGGTTCTGGTAAAGGTACCAGTCACCCACTTTGGTCTGCTTTGACAGTTGAAGGACTCTCTTTATTTCTGGACTGATTCTTGGAGGAGGGTTTCTAGTCAACATTGTCATAACTGGATGTACAAATAAGTCTGTGAAGTTTGAATAAGAGTATGGAGACCGATACTCGTGGACTAATGGGATCCAAAAAATGACTGACCTGGGTTGACCCTTGGTGTCCAGTTTTTGGAGGGTGAATTGGAATTTCTCTTATTGATAACATAAGAACATATGGTATAAAATTGAGGAGTATTTGAAAACCCTTTCATTCCCCATTCTTTTGAACTACTCATGCATTTTGTCAGTTATGAATGTGGCGAAGTCATAAATGGTTGCAGGAGGCTGTCCTGGGGTATAGATGGACATGAAAGCTAGGATAATTTCAACAATGTACTCACTTGTGGAGTAACCCAAAACACAAGATATCATGGCTACAATATTTCGGCCCTAAGGGGAAAATATAACTGGTACATATGGAGGGGGGTCTTTAGGGATGTGCTTCTCTTCTCTAATGAAGGTTTGGAGCAATTGGGCCAATTTGTAGAGTTGAGTTTTGGATATAAGTCCAAAAGATCTCCAATTGAGAGGGGAGTTAGGTTTGGCTCTGGTTGGAGCTGCAACATTTCATTTATACACTTAGTTGCGATGATGAAAAGGACCCTCTGGTCATGAGACATGATGGTTCTGTGACTTGGGACGTAATAAGCATAGCACATATGCACAATTTCAGGAAAAATGTGGACTTGGGGGAACTGGTACTTGGGAAAATTTGACTCCCAAAGGTCAATTTCATCAGCATGGTTCAAAAACTTGTCCCTACTTTGGCAATGTACCTTAAGCAGGAGCTCTATGGTAGTGGTATCTTTTATCTGGAAATCTTTATCAGCGAGGGGAAGGTGGTCTAGGTCTAAATAGGGTGTAGAGATGGGTCTCACATCCATAGCAATTGGGACAACCATACTTAGTTCTTGTGGATTTGAGTATGGGGGGTAATTTTAATTTTATAGGGCAACAGTGTCCTTGCAGATGGTTTTGGTCTAAAGTGTAAAAACCAAAATAAATCTGATTATTTTCTACTTAATTTAAAGTGTTATGAGGGCAATTTACTAGAATTGGATGACTGAGTGGGTTTTCCACGGTTAAATACCTAGAATTGGGTGAATTTGACTGTAACTGGTAGTTGATGGAGGTTCTCAGGGGTCTGTACGGCTCTGGTACGGATGGATGACTGTGTCGGACTGCCTGCAGCTTTTGTGGAGCAATTGTAGAGGTTCATGAGCTATTTCTGCAGTTTGCAGGAGTTGCAATGACGCTCTAAGTTCTCAAAGGAAAACGCGTGAAAAGAGAGAAAAGAGGGGTAATTAGGCTTTTATAGGAAAACAATTAATTTTGGCAGGTTTTCCCTAATGGATGAATAGTTGTGGTTTTCAGTTGGAAAGGGGAAGCGGTTTGGGAGGTCCATCGCGCCACTTTCGTGGTGCAGATGGTTTTCGGGAGGGGCCGCCCGATTCCATTTAGCGCTTGACATGTAGCGTCGGGGGCCAAGGGGAAAAATGCTTCATCGGGTGGGTAAAGGGCGAACACCGGGTCAACCCAATATGGATGAGAGGCGTTGGATTTAAAGGTGGGGCGATCAACAGTGATCGAGAGATGGGAGTTGCGCGGTGATTTAACCATAAAGTTTTCGAGGGGGGACCCATCGGCCTAATCACGACGGTATGAGATTATGTTAACCTTTAATCTCATCGGGGCACTCTAATGAGGGATTAAGGGCTAAGGCAAGGTTATTAATATATTTTTGCAGGATATGGGTAGTAATATAGTTTATAATTACACTAAGGGGTGGGGTTAATTTATACACATGAATTAAATATATACGGGAAAATTGGGTTTTTCGGGGATTTATAATATATTAATGAAAGTTAATATGAAGTGAAATGAACGGGGGTGGGGGGGTGCTTGACTTAGGATAAATGTTACATGGTGGGTTTTTTAACATAGAACATGTTTGTTTTGGGTTTTCCCTAGGCAAAAGACTTAGCCTTTAGGAAAAGGGTTTTTGTGGGGGGGATGAATGAATTGCAAGGGGTTTTTAACACCTTTGTTTCTTAAGTCATCAAGCTGAGGGTCTAGTCCCTCCAGAAGTCAGAGAAATGCTCTGAGCCTCTTTGACTTAAGGAGCTAAATATTTAATCTTTTATTATGAAGGGGAAGTTAATGAGTGATGTAGGGGTTAAAATGAAAGATAGGGATGTTAAATGAATCATGTTGTGAACCATTGTCTCTACTTTATGTACCACTTATGCATATTTAAAAGATGCATTTGGAAAAATATCATAAGTGCTTTTCATGTAATCATAAGACATTTCTGCAACCTTTCTACTACTTACCCATCTACTTATCCTACCATTATTTCTTCACTTTATTTGGGTGCATTTAGGCTAGAAAACCCTTATCAATCTTTTTCTTTTCTTTATAAAATAAACTATCTAAATCTAACCTTATATCATCCAAGGGTTCAAATTAAACAATTGAGCTCCTTCTATTTATTCTACCTATCTAATTATCTGCCAAGATTACACTGTTTGGTCAGATTTTATTCTCTAGCTATGAAACATAAAATTCAAAGCATGAAATAGCCAAGTTTAAACATTTTGACTATTCATGGATTGTGGCATAAGTAACAACCTGCACACAATCATTTATTATGCATAAAAAGTAAATAGTAGTGGCATTTTGACTTACATACCTTCCATGGTCTCTTTGTCTTTTGGGGTTCATATATTTCATTTTTTTGACCTATTTCATTCTTTTTGTCCTTTGATTAATCTTTAGGACATACCCTCTTAACATTTTTTAATTTTAATATGGAAAACATTTGCAAAAAGCAAAGGTATGTAAAATATTATAAGGCTCGCCTTTAGTCATTCAAAATTATGACTCTTATTGGTATAGGAACCTAACAAGTACAACTAGAAATAACTAAACTAGATTGCTACAAATTAGCAATCAACAAATGTAAACTGAACTCCAAGCCCTCTAACGTGAGTTCATTGAGCTAATTGAGTGACAAGATCCATGTCACCTCAGTTAACTGCCTCCATGTTGTCTACTGATGTGGAAATCTTGATTTTCTCAATTTGACTAAGGCTAAAGTCAAATTGAGCCTTTATTCTTGCACTTCTCAACACTCCCTCTTAGAAATATATGGATTTTCAACCACCCCTATTCTACACATGTGGAATATATGTAGCACTACCAGTCACTATTTTTGTTGCACTGCAACAACTACAACTGAGAAGCATCCAAAAAAACATTGAATCAAATATGTCTGCTATTGTCTAATGGGAAAATTGTGTTGTTGTTGACTCTACTATTGAACTCCTACTCTGCTTTCAACACTGCTCTGCAGTTGTCTATATCTAACTGACAATAATCCTCCTACTACTAAATATCATGGGCCCCTGTAGTAAGGTAATGATCTATGAGGAGAACGCCCTAATAGACCCTGCCCAAATTTCCATAACTCTAGGACTAAGGATCTACATCACTCCATCGTACTCTTGGAGGTATAGTTGCAATTAATCCCTCTGCCCAATTGGCTCAAACTCTCCTTCTACTAGAGGTCTGTAGTTAGTCATCATCATCATCATCCTGCTGGTCATCCCAAATTCCAATTGGTTGATGCTCCATCTTGAGAGATCTATCTTGCTCCCTCTCAACCACCACATATCTAATATATGCCTTTCTCCTCAAGGTTTCAAGGTTTCACATTCTCCCACCTCAAGTTTATACATGTTCTTGACTTGAACACCTATTTGCTTCACCTTCCCGGTAGTTATGTGTCTTAGAAAGGCTTTCCCTTTACTGAAGATTTAATCATACCCATGGTCTTCCAAATTACTACAGTATGAGGTTCTTCTTCAAGCCTGGGACAAACATAACATCTTTGATGCGAAGAGGGGAGCCTAGCTCCCTCTTAAAGGTTATTGTACCAATCCTGGTAGCATTGTACCTTCCGTTGTCCCCAAATTCAATATGCATATGGAGATATTTCTCCTCCAGGTCACTGAAAAACTCTCTACACCCTATCATGTGGAATTAGGCACTTGAGTACAAGTACCACACAATCCCCATCACAGTGTTGGACATGCATGCAATCAAGATGAATTCTAACTTGAGCTATGAAGCCAATTCTTCTACTACTCCCCCTAAGTTCTTCTTGCTAGACTTTTTGTGTGAACACTTTGTAGAAGAGTGCCTGAATTCACAACAAATGAAGCAATTATTTTGGACAAGTCTTTCTTCTTGCCCCCTTAACTGGATTCAGCCTCACCTTGGGACTTCTTTCCCTTGGCCTTAAATACTTTTCCAACTAGAGCAAAGTCTTCTTCCTCTTATGTGGATGTTAGTATTTATCCTGATTTCTTCTTGTACCAAATCGGACCACAACCATTCCCAATTTGGTAATTTATCCCTTCCATTCACAGATTACTGGTAGTTGTGCCAATATTTTGGAAGGCCTAGAAGAGTTGGGCTCACCAAGTCCTATTCTACAACATTCACATCAATGCCTCCAAGATCACCCCAAACTTGTGTAAATCTGGAGAGATATTGTGGAATAGTATCATTCTTTTTCATCTTAATGTTTTGAAGTTTGTCATTCATGGACAATTTTCTATGGTCACTGTTATTCTCGAATAGCTCAGTCACTGTCTTCCACATTGCAAAAGGATTTTATTTCCCATGGATACTTCAGACCACATGGTCTCTCACTACCTCCAAGATTATTCTCCTCACCTTGGCTACATCTTTCTTCCATTGGGATAGGTTTTGGGCATTAGTTGATCCTAGTTTTGGAATGTTTGTCTTGACATAATCCAACAATCCATTGTCATCAAGCACTACCTCCAGGTGATTCTTCCAGACAATGAAATTTGGGTTTCCTTCCAAGGCATACTCTAATCTCAATCCATTGAATTCCATTCTCCCAACTCTAAGGAAATCTTGCTACAGTAAAGCTACAAATTCACACCTCCTGAGGAACAAATTCGAAATTATTGTTCTAATGTGAATCATGCTCCGATGCCATGTAGAAATTTGGTGATAGAATTGAAACTGCTCAACAAATTTAATCTAAATCAAGAGACATAATTCTATTCTACTTATTTGTGGAAATTAATTCACAATTTAGAACAACATGTATAGACATGCAATAAGCACATACACAAGTGCATAGATGTATCTAGGGGAAACCAACTGGTAAAAACCCCTTAAGCTTGATTGCATTAATCAGATGAATAGATAATCTATCACAATTTTTAGCTCCAACTCTGAGCTCAACCTGCAAAAGAATATTTTTTTTCTCTACTGATTAAGAACTCCTAGCCAACACTTATACACTCTATACCTAAACTAGCCTCCTATTTCCTTGCATAATTCCTATGGAAATTAGCCCCTATTATTTGGGAATTTCCTCCAAATTGATTGTACAATTCCCAAGGATTGATCATTCATTCATGCAACACCTATACACTCGAAACTAATCTACAATTGATGTTACACTACCTTGGAATCTCCACCACAGTTGAGCAATTCAAAATCCTTGCATGCATGGTCTATTTTTGGTCGATTGATCAGTTAACTAGATGATCTCTAAGTTAGATTGTTGTCCCACTGCACAATTGACCTCCAACTATTTCTATTAACTGTTAGAACTAGTTTAACTAAGTGCAACTAGAAATAACTGAACCATATTGCTACAAATTAGCAATAAACACATGCAAACTAAACTCCAAACCCTCTAAATTGAATTTACTAAGCTAATTGAGTGACAATATCCATGTCACCTCAGTTAACTACCTCCAATTTGTATACTGATATGGAACTTTCGATTTTCTAAATTTGAATAAGGCTAAAGTCAAATTGAGCCTTTCTTGCTACACTTTTCAAGATCTTCAACCAGTGCCTTTGTTAGTGTGAAAGTTATTTAATTCATGTTATAGTTTGATGGTGTGTTCAATTCATTTGAACGTATGTTTCAACATTTGTTGAGAGAATGGTTTCCAGGAGTGCTCTTCTTTTTTGCATAAGATTCACAATGTGATAGAGTGATTTTATTCTACATTGTGTGTTTATTTCTTAAGAGTGTGAACAAGGTTTGAGAGTGTAACCGCCAAACCATTGAGTTGTTGAAAGTGTGATTAAAATGATTGAGTTTGAGATTCATTAGCACTTGTCATAATTTACCCTTGCATATATTTTGCATAATAGCCTTGCAATAACAAAACCTACCCAGATTGACAATTAATGTGAAGAGTTGGAACTATTGCTCTGAATTAAAGGGACAATTGTTCTACCCAAGAGCAAGCTAAAGAAAAACAAATACACAACTTTCACATAATGCAAGTTGAAACAAAAATTAGAATGTTTTTTTTTTTTTAACAGAAACAGTTATGGAGTGTTTGTATTCATCTTGGCCTGAATGTCGAAAATCTGATTACATTGGAGGTTTCTTTGCCCTGATGCCGCTCACTGCAGTGACTAAGTATGCAGCTGGAGCTCGTAGAATTCTTCCTTACTAAGGAGTCCATGGAATCAATTTCAGAGGTTTTCCCCCACTTGAAGATACATACAAATTTATTTAATAGCAAGCAGTAGAACATGACTGTGATCAGATTATGTAATGGGTTCCCATGATTCTTTTCCGTATTTCTTCTTGGTTCCGACAGAGAGGAGGGCAGCTTTGTTGGCTTCAATGTCCGCCTATTTATTATGGGTTCTCAGCACATGATAATAATTCAAGTCCTGAAAGTTGCTTTCCAAGCCTTTGATTCTGGTTATCAATCTTGCTAGTTTAAGATCCAGAGCTGGGGATTTGGAAGCCATTACGTTTATGATGATCTGGGAGTCGCCTATAACATTAGCTTCTTTTATGTTTAATTCTTTGAGGTTCTTGAGACCTTGAAAGAGGGCTAAGGCCTCTGCTTGAATGCTGGAAGAATATCCAAGTCCCCAAGCATAGGAATGGATTTTTCCCCCATTGGGTTTACAATAACACCTCCTGCTCCAGCTTTGCCCAGATTACCCTTTGCTGCCCCATCAAAAAAGAGGGAGTGTCTTGCTTGCGTTTTGATCCAGTCTTGAAAGTCACTTTTAGACTTCCTTATTTGCCAGTCTTTAATGATAGGGGCGTTTCTGACTGCTGGTTGGAATTGAAGACCTAGACTCGATCCCCAAATGATGTCCTGTTGACTGAGGTTGGAGTCATATTTTATATCAATCAAGCACTCCTTGATGTGGAATTTGATTTTGTTTTCTAAAATCTTGTGATTTTGCTTTGTATTCTGAAGATTCTTTTGTTACGTTCTAGCCATATCTGCTAGCTTATAATCTTTGGGAGGACTGCCCACGCAGTTTTAATGATCTGATTTTTAGGAGCTGGGCCAGGGTATCTGGTTGCCCAGTTTGAGAAGAGATCCACCATGGTGCAAGGCACCATGATATTAGGTTCCAAATTATGAAGAAAGGAAAACCATACCTGCTTGGAGAAGTTACACTCTAAAATCAAATGAACTGTTGTCTCTGCATTTTCACTACACAATGCGTAGATGGAGGGACCGTAGAAACCTTTCCTCTGTAAGATGTCATAAGTTAAGATTTTACCGTGGCAGAGAAGCCAAGAAAAGAAGTCAATTTTGGGCCATGAAGGAGTGTGCCATACACCTCTCCATGGAGCTGGATTAGGGGGGACATATGGTCTCTCATTCAATTTGACGTACCTCAAGGAGACTGCGTAACCTCTGATGTTCGGCCCCCAACCTTTCAGGTCTCTCTTCCTCATGTGCGTCGGCGCCAATCCATGCAAGCAGTCAAGTAACGTGGCCCATTTATTTGTCAATTGATCCGGCACCTCGACGCGTTTCCAGCCTGCCCAAGTAGCGTTGTTCCATAGAGAAATATCCCATAGCGTGTGCAGTCCCTCTCTGCCCATCCAGCAACGTAGCGTGTTAATTGATGCTCTGTTTTCAATTGAATCTTTATTCATGATTTTGTCAGTCCAAATGCTGACCTTTTTGCCATTGCCTGGGATCCAATAGGAGTGTGTCGTAATTAGAGGTACAGCTTTAGTGTACAACTTCAGGAATGCCGAGTTAGGCCTTTGAATGACATTATCTAAACATTTGGTGCAGGGTCCTCTGAAATATTTTTTCCAGAGAGCCACTTGAGCCCAGCCAAGTTTGGGTACAATGATTTTCCATATGATCTTTGCTGCCATTGCCACATTCTGCTGGCAGAGATTTTTAAAATTTAAGCCCCCCTCCCACAGTGGCTTGGTAATGGTTTCCCAATTGATAAGAGGAATCTTATTTTCATTTTGTTTTCCTCCCTTCCAGAAGAACCTCCGAATGTATTCTTCCATTTTTTTTATGATGGTTGTCGGAGCAAGAAGCCCAGTGAATTGGAATAAAGGGAGATTGATAAGCACTGATTTAATTAAAACTGATTTTCCAGCAGTATTGAGCCAGGAGTAGCCCCAGGCTTGAATCTTTGACTTAAATTTTTCCAGCTGTGGGAGCCAGTCTTTGCATGTAGGTCTCTTATGATATACAGGTAGACCCAAATATTTGAAAGATGACCACGAGGAAGAGGCTGCGAAGCCCAAGCATCTAGAAATGTTAGATAGCAACATGGGCATAGTATTCCAGTTGTAGATGTGGCATTTGCTCTTATTTATAGCGCTACTTGAGGCCTTACTGAATTCATCCAAAACCGCTTTGAATTTTGATGCAGAGGAGAGAGTGGCAGGTCCCAGTAACAAATTGTCATCCGCGAACAAGGCGTGGTTTATGTTTTTTACCCCTCTTGCAATACACAATCCATTGATGTCTTGATCTTGCATCTTTTTGTCTAACGGGAAGCTGAGGATAGAGGCTTGGATGACAAAAAGCAGAGGGGATAAAGGACACCCTGTCTAAGTCCTCTCGAAGTTTTGAAAAAATCAGTGGCTCTTCCATTCACTAGAGGGGTGATCCATGGCTCCGAGATGCATGCCCAGATCCATTTAATGAAATTTTCTCCAAAACCAAATTTGCTCATAACATTTAAAAGAAATTTATGGTTTACTCGATCAAATGCATTGGCTAAATCAAGTTTAATTACCATACCTTGCTCTTTTCGGAGAAGACTTGAATGAATTGCCTCTTGGACGAGAATGAAGCTGTCCACGATCTGCCTTCCTTGGATGAATCCTCCTTGGTTCTCAGGGATTATTTTGGGTAGTATGAGCTTCAATTTGTTTGCAATTACTTTGGTGATTAATTTGTATCTAGTGTTACATAGGGAAATTGGATGAAATATGTTGAAGATGTTGGCACCTTTTTCCTTGGGTATAAGGGCTAAAAAAGCAGAATTTGTGTTGCCTCCTATTTTCTGAGTGTTCTGAGACTTTTGCACCATTTTGAGCAGATCCTTTTCTATAATCGACCAGCAAGCTTGGAGAAATCTGGTAGAGAAGCCATCTGACCCAGGGGCCTTATCCGGATCCATATCAAAGAGGGCTTTTTTCACTTCATCTTTAGTAACTTTGGCCTCAAGAGTTTCCTTTGTACGCTGAGAGATTACAGAAGGAATAACGTCTAGCAGATCTGAATATTGATTCGGATCCTTGTCCTCACTATACAAGTTTTGAAAGTGTAAAAAGGTTGCTTTCTTTATATACTCAAAATCCTTATGAATGTCATTATCCTCTTTAATCTCAGAGATAGTGTTGAAGCATTTCCTTGCCTGGGCTTGTTTGTGAAAAAATGCAGTGTTCCTATCCCCTGCTTTGAGCCAGAGATTGCGGGATTTTAATCTCCAATATTCTTCTTCAGCTAAGCAAGCCTTGTGGAAGCACTATTGCAGTTGAGATTCCTGATCTAATAACTCCTTAGTGATTGTATCATTCTCCATACGCTTTTGGTGAGAGGCAAGCATGGCTTTCATGTATTTTCTTTCTGCAGCCGGATTGGACAGAGTTTTAACCCATATTTTGAGAGCTCCTTTTACCCTTCTAAGCTTTTCTTCCCAGATATAGAAAGGCGAACCTTTGACAGGCTGATTCTAGCAATCCTTGACAATTTGCATGAAATCTGGCTCCTTTATCCAAAGCGGGCTAAATCTAAAGGGGATAGGACCCAAATCAAGATGAGCTAGAAGCTCTAGTTTTATGGGCTTAGGGTTCGAGATGCTATTAGCAAGAATATGCATTCTTGGTTCAAGGCCTAGTAGCAAGAAGGAACTTTGAATAAAAAATCTATCTAGCCTGGCAGCAATATGACCAGGGCCCATTCTTTTATTAGACCAAGAGTACTTACCAGAAGAGGGCTTGATATCTATCATGTCCCAGTCCTGCAAAATGTCCTCCACCCATTCCCTTGCTGGATCACATACTATGCTGCCTCCCCTTTTATCGGATGAATGGAGAGAGAGATTGAGGTCTCTGGTGATAATTATATTTTCCATGTTTGTCAAATCTGCTTGTTGCCTTATGGAATCCCAATAGTCTTTTTTTTCCCCGACATTGACAGGAGACTAAACATTAAAAATACAAAAGATTTCCTTAGTGTCTAGATTCTTCATTTTCAGTAGCAACCAGTGGGTATTTCTAGCCTCAAATAGGACTGCAAATTTGCTAATGTTCCATAAAGTGCCAATTCCTCCCAAGGCTCCCCGGGCAGAGATTGCTCTTGCTTCACTTTTGAACCAGAGTTTCTTGCTTGTTTGGAGGAAGACTTTGTCTTCCAACTTTATCTCCTGGACGAGAAGTATGTCTGGAGTCTCTGTTCTAATTAAGCTTCTGATGGCTTCTTCCTTAGTTTTGCTCCCCATACCTCTACAATTCCAGGAGATGATCTTCATTATTTGTGTTTCTGGTGGGCTCCCTTGGAGCCTTGGGTCTAATTTTTCGACATCTTTGACTTTGGAGCTAGCAGTTTTTCCAAGGTTGGTTGGCTGCCCTGAAGTTTTTCTTTGTAGGTCTCCTACTCCCTTTTTCCCTGTCAGTTTTCCGACCTCTTGTAGATCTTCTTACCGAGGTTTGGGAGTCTCCTATTTCCCCTTCCTCTTCTAATTCTTCATATTCATGTTCTTCTTCCTCCTCTTCTAAAATCTTACCTTTGGGATCTTCAGTATTGGCTCCTTTGGGGGAGGCTAAGGGGGTACCTTTGCCTGAAGGAGCTGTTTTATGGACCACGGTCTCTTGAGTCATTTCTGTCTCCTTTTGTATCTCGACCTCCTGGGTGCCTTTTGTTTGCGAGCTCAGAGGGTCGAACTTGTTTTCTGGCGCAGTCTTGGTCGGGATCTGGTGAGCAGTGGTCTGATGAGGCCCTTTGCCATTAGGGCCTCCCAGTTTCTGATTCTTAGGATGCGAGTTGGATCACTTGACTTGGTTCCATCCGTCCTCCTTCCCCTGTGGAGCCTCATTGTTGGTCAGGCAATCTCTGGCAAAATGTCCATAAACATGGCATTTCCGGCATTTGAAGGGCAGCTGCTCATAATCCAGTTTCTGTAAATGCGTCTAACTTCCGACCTTTATTGTGATGGCCTCTAGTAGTCCCACCCCCAAATCAACCTCTACACAAATCCTGGCATAGTCATATTGGTCTTTATTATTTGCTCGGTCTATGAATTTCCCCAGGGCATTTCCAATGTGTCTTAGTGAGTCCCAATTCCAACAATGTACTGGAAGATTTGGAAGTCTGACCCACACCGGGACTGCTTTGGGCACATCTATTGTTGGATCGAAGTCTGGGGTCCAATTGTTCAGATACAAACCCTGAGGGCCCATGAAGTAGGGGCCGTTTTGGAAGATCATGTCTTTGTCTTCCTTTGATGTGAATTCGAAGAGGAAGTATCCTCTCCCCATAAAGTATAAGGTGACATTTTCTTTGATTAGTGGCGCCCAGTTTCTAATGACCCAGCTCTCGGTGGATTTTGGAGACGACCATAGCCCAGTGAACTGACCGATGAGAGCCCGTTCAGCTAACGACAGAGCAACTTGGATCAGGGTTTCTGGAGGAAGAGAGATCTCCAGAATATCATCAAGTTTTTTAACAAACTTCGCAGCTTCAACAATTTTCTTCTTAGGGAGACCAGCCAAAAGCTGGGAGAAGGCCTCAGTAGGTGAAGTCGGCAGAGGAGGCGGGGGAGCCACCTGAGGAGAGCCCAACCCCTCCATAGATTCAATCCCCAGGGGCGGGACTGTCAAAATCCAGCAGATCGATCCATGAAATGGCCCAACCGCAGCATGCAGAAGTTCGGAGGGGTCAAATCGGCAAAGAGCAGGCGGGCTTGCTCCTTGCAGGTCGCGCAAAGTGTGGGCCTTAGGGTTTAGAGCCGACGGCTGTAAAGCATGCGACAACAAGAAAAAATACACTCGTCGTTACAACCAAAACAAAAATTGGAATGTTGTATGAAATCTGCAGCATAATTGTTTAAGGGTTAAAGTAAACATATAATAATTTAAAAGTGTGTAAAATAATTAAATAAACACTCTACAATTTGAATCAATTGAATTTCCCAATAAATGAAGTATAGGCATGCATTTTAGTGAAGCAAGGCAATTTTGGCCTATTTCACAAAAATGCACGCCTAGCCTTCATTTCAAGGCCAAAATGATTGATTCAACTTTAAGAGTATTTTTTTACTCATAATTAACATTATTTTTTCACATAGAATTTTTTTGTTGTGCAAGAATATGACAAATTGGATCAATTTCGTAGGTTTAAAGTCAAGGTTTGTGTGCCTCAAATAGATGCACACCAAGACCTATACTTAATTGACTATGCGATAAAAGCATTTTATGCAACATAGCATAGTCATTTTCATAAAGGATATTTTATACACTGAAATCCAAGTCTATCGGAATAGCAATTGATCATATCTACCAATGATCATGGTCGGAACAAATATACACTCTCATTCCACACCAATTACACTCTTGGTAATGAAATTTTAAATGAGACATAATTGGACAATTCCTAACCTTAGCATATAACCTTGTATCATGTCTGACAAATATCCTATATAACTATGTTTCCCACTTTTACACAACTTTCACATAAGGCAAGTTGAAGCAAACTTGGAAGGTTGTAACAATTCAAAAGTGTTTAAAATCATTTAATAAACAATATAAAATTTGAAGCAATCAGATTGGCTAATAAATGAAGCTTGGGTATGCATTTTAGTGAAGCAAGGCAGTTTTGGCCTACTTCACAAAAATGCATGCCCAACCTTCATTTCAAGGCCAAATTGAATTATTCAACTTGGAGAGTATTTTTTTACTCATGAGTAACATTAAAAAAATATATATATATTTTTATTTTTTCACATACATATATTTTTTTGTTCAAGAATACTCCAAATGGTATGGATTTCAAAAGGTAAAAGGCAGGGCTTTTGTGCCTCAAATAAATGCACACTAGAAATGTTTGGGAACAAGGTGTTGAGGTTGTAGCAAGGAATGGTTTCTTTTGACTTGTGCCTTAGTCAAAGAAGAAAATTTGAATTTTATCTCACATAAATTCGATTTAGTTTTCAGTTAACATGTGTGATGTGACCTATCACTCATTTAGTGTAAATTAATTCGAATTAGATGCCTTTTAGTGAGTTATGTACTAGTTGATAACTAAAATTTAGCTATCTAGTGGAGTTAAACTCTAGTGTTTGTCATTTAACTGATCTCTAGTTCTAGAATAGAGATAGACTTGAGTTGTTGAGTTTAGTTGAGTATTTTGACTTTTGTTAACTCAACTAAATCTCAGTTAACTAGTTGCGTCTACTAAATTTAGCCCTAGTAGGTCATGCAATTCGAATTTCCTTTTGAGATTGAAAGAAGGCACATGTATATTTATTCATTGTACACATTTTTTTGTTATGAGAGCTTGAGAAGTAAGCAAAGAAAGAGAGGCTTGAGGATAAAGTGGAGAAATTTTATCTTGGAAATTGCACAAGGAAATAGGAGAAATTCCTATTTTTTTGGGGCAGAATTGTGCTAGGAAATAAGAGTTCCTAGCAGGCCTTATTTTCCTAAGTGTTGGGAAAGTCTTGTGCATATTTGATTAGTATTGCAGGGAGCTTCAGGATTGAAGAAGATTCTATGTAATAGATCAAATTGCTCAGTTGATTTGATATAAGCAAGAGATATTTTTCCTAGTTGGGTTCCCTATATATATTTTGTGTTATATGTGTGATTGTGTTTCTATTCATTGTTTTCTTTCTACAAAATTTTGGTAGAGAAATATTGTGTCTTGTGCATATCAGTTTCTCTCATTAGAAGTTGCAAGATTTCAAGGATGTTTTACACAAGGTGATGGACTAAGAAAAATCAAACTTGTATTTTAATTATTGAAACTTGTAGTTTCTTGGTTGAAGGTTGTATGACCTTATTTTAGGAGTAATTAAGTTTAAATGTTTCCAAGGGATAGATAAAGAGATAGCACCCAGGGTTTGCATGGTTTATTTTACGGTTTTTCTATATTGTGCATATTTTTTAGGGTTTTAAGTTTAAGATTAGGTCAAGTGGCCTAGTTAGGGTTTGAACATAAATAAGTAAGGAGAATGGAGACAATTAGGGCTAGTTCTTATTTCTTGTTTGGTAATGAAGTATAAGTAAAGATATAACAATGAAAAAGTGTGTAAAACATTATCTAAACAATCTACAGTTTGAATCAATCAGATTGACCAATAAATGAAACATGGGTGTGCATTTTAGTGAAGCAAAGTAATTTTGTCCCGCTTCACAAAAATGCACACCCAACCTTCATTTCAAGGCCAAATTGAATGATTCAACTTGGAGAGTATTTTTTTACTCATAGGTAACATTAATACAATTAAATATTTTTAATTTTCATGTATATGTTTGTGTTTTTAAAAAATACACCAACTTGCTTGGATTTTAAAGGGTAAAATGCAATGTTTTTGTGCCTCAAATAAATGCACACTAGGAATTTTTGGGAACAAGATGATGGACTAAGAAAAATCAAACTTGAATTGCAATAGTTGAAACTTATAGTTTCTTGGTTAAAACGTTATAAGTAAGGTTGGATTACCTTATTTTACTACTAATTAGGTTTAAACGCTGCCAAGGGATAGATAAAGAGATAGCACCTAGTGTTTGCAAGGTCTATTTTAGGATTTTATATATTGTACATATTTTTTATGGTTTTATGTTTAAGATTAGGCCAAGTGGCCTAGTTAGGATTCGAATATAAATAGTTAAGGAGAATGGAGACAAATAAGACTAGTTCTTATTTCTTGTTTGGAAATGAAGTCTAAGTAAATATATAACAATGAAAAAGTGTGTAAAATCATTAAATAAACAATATACAATTTGAATCAATTAGATTGGCCAATAAATGAACCCTAGGTGTGCATTTTAGTGAAGCAAGACAATTTTTGCCCGCTTCACAGAAATGCACACCCAACCTTCATTTCAAGGCCAAATTGAATGATTAAACTTTGAGAGTATTTTTTTACTCATATGTAACATTAATATGATTATATATATATGTGTGTGTGTATGTGTGTGTGTGAGAGAGAGAGAGAGTTGTTCAAAAATACTCCAAATTGCATGGATTTCAAAGGGTAAAATGTAAGATTGTGTGCCTCAAATAAATGCACACTAGGAATGTTTGGGAACAAGGTGATGGACTAGGAAAAATCAAACATAAATTTTAGTAGTTGAAACTTGTAGTTTCTCGATGAAACCATATAAGTAAGGCTCGATGACCTTATAATTTAAGTACTAATTAGGTTTAAATCCTGCCAAGGGATAGATAAAGAGATAGATTCTAGGGTTTGCAGGGTCTATTTTAGGGTTTTTCTTTATTGTACATATTTTTTAGGGTTTTAAGTTTAATATTAGGTCAAGTGACCTAGTTAGGACATTTACTATAAAACGGTTTGGGTGTCACTTTAATGTAAAAAGGACATTTGCTATCAGTTATGAATAATCAGTTGCATAATGGAAATTTGATCAATTCTACCCACGATAAAGAAGTCATGTCCATCTTTCATGCCATCAAAATCTTGTAGCCCTATTTTTAAAATTGTTATTTTTAATAAATTGTATCTTATATCGAAATATTAAATTTGAATTTGAATTTTGTGCCTGAGAAAAAATAGGAGTAAAGGAGCAAAGTTAAAACACCTTATAAACAATTTCATTCATTTAATAAATTTTAATTTTCTTTATAAAAGTGATTTATAGAAAAATAAATAAATGAGTTTAAAAAACTCATTTGCCTATGCATTCCTTAGGGTTTATCCAATGCACATTTGTGAATTCAGCGTGCATTCATCAATGCTTTTTCATCATGCATTATTTCATTGTATTCCTCATGGTCTACGTATTTTTTTATTTCATTCAAATAGTGTGCCTTAAGCCTAGCCAACGATGGCCTCAGTTGAAACATCTATGTCCTCTTCCCCACAAATAGTTGACACACGAGGTTCCCAGGAGAAGTTCATAGTCAAACAATTCAATGAGTGTGTCAATACACAGAGAGATACAAACAATTGTCCACCAGGTATGCTAGATATCCTAAGAAGAGAAGGGGTTTATAAATTTATATTTGCACAATTTGATTTCCAAAATGATGAGATAGATAAGGCCATAGAAAATTATGATGATAAAGCCATGGAATTAGAAATATTTGGGCAAAGGATTAACTTGGATCCTAGTATGGTTGCAAGAGAAACAAAAATTCCATACACAAAGGGAGCAGTATATAACTCCAAGAAAAACCCTAAGGTAGAAAAGATTGAAATGGCTAGTAAAATATGTGGGAAAAAAGTATTTGTTCTGAGGAATGGATTAAAAAAGCAAGATGTTCCCCAAGGACTATACAAATCCTTGATTCAATTTGTCCTTAAGACAATTATGATTCATCACAAACTTGATATTTTCGGTGGCTATGTGAGGCTAGTTATTCATTGGGTTGAAGGCATGACCATAGATGTCCCTATTCTCTTGGCTAAAAAATTAGATTATGCCCTGTAAGAAAGCAAAATTAAAAAGGTTAAGTTTAGTTTCCCACGAACACTACAGAAAATTGTTGATTTGTATCAACCCGATGTTGAAACAAGGCCTCTTAAAAATTACATTAGGAAATGAAAACCAAAGAAAACTATTGAGGAAGAACCTAAACAAACTCCTGTTGAAGGTGTAGAAAATTTTGTTGATACAGTTTTTCATGCTTAAGATATAGTTGCTAGTGTTCTAGTGAACTTTCATGTGAGTGTGGATGAAGATGAGGAGTAGGAAGGCATGGACCATTATAAGGAAACATGTAATCGTGATTTGTCTAAAATAGACAGTATTCCTTCTAAACAGTTGGCACCTTAGTATAATTTACCTTTTATGGCTGATTCAACATCTACATCTCCAAGTTTAAATGTGCACATTCCAACATACAATTTTTATGACAGATTTTTTTCTTGATATACGATAGAATGATTCATTACAAACAAGTTGAAATGGAGGATTCTTCCTCTATATACAACTAGAAGGAAAAGTTAAAACTAAAGGAGAAGGATATTATTGAATGCATGGACAAGATTGCAGTGCTAGAATCAACAATTGTGCAACAACTAGAAAAAATCAATGAAATCCCTAAATGCTAAGGATAAAATTATTAATGAATTGTGTAATTAGGTATCTAGCATGAGTGACGAAGGTACTAGGTAGATAGATGAACTACATGCAAAGTTGTAAAAAAATCAGGCTATATATGATGAAAAAATTAGTCAAATAGAAGAGGAGTTGAGAAAAAGACCAAAGGTTCTCAATATACCTCCATTGGCAACTCCAAATACTTCTGAGGCTAAATTAGTCAAGTTATTGAATGAAAAAAGATAAAATTATTGTATATTTAAAGGTTGAAATTGAAAGTAAATCTAAATATCAAGACCAAAAGAAGCATGAGTCACAGGTTTAAGAATACAAGAAAAGAGTGACTAAGTTGGAGAAAACTTATCATAGGCAAGCTAATAAATGAAAGAAGGATATATTGAAATAAATATCAACATTTTTTGGAAGGTGGTATTGAGAGTGGAGATAAAAGTAAGGGTAAGGGTAAAGGTATAGGTCAGGATACAAGAGTAAAGCAGATTCCTTTAAAGGACTTGGAGAAATATAAGCTAAAAGCACGAGTGAAGGTTTTAGAGACCAATGTCTTAGCCATCAAATTTGTGGGTGATCTGTATGTCTCACCACCAGTTGTTCAATCAGTGAAGAAGATGGTAGATGAGAGAGATAAAATAATTACAAAGCTACACAACAATCTCATGAGTGGCCGAAAAGCACAACATTTGTGATATGATATGTGTTAGCACTCTGTAGTTTTCTCCAGGCTGAAAGGAGAAAACTCATAGGTAACCACAAACCTCTTTGGGTTGAAATATTGGTCTTCAACCAGAGGGGGCTCCCTCAACTTATGAAAACTAAATGTTTCGACTATATGGAATGCAGAGACTAGATCTGAAAAGGAATTTGAAAATTTGGGTTGAAGTGTGAATGGTCGAAGAGAATGGAAATATGTGATCAATTCAACTTGCTACCCATTTTACTTGTGCAAGTAAAATCAATATCACCCACAAAGGCTTGTCAAGCATAAAATTTGGAGAAAGATAAGTTTTAGTATAGAGGAGAGAACAAAAACACAAATCCTTTCCTTGTACACAACAATGTTTCTTAAACATTAGAAATAAATTGAGAAGAAGTAACAAAATGCACAAGTATGTAATATTTCATTTGCAACTGAAATATGGACAACAACTGTTTAGAGAAGTATAAATTGAATTCCAACACAATTGAGATCACTATACCTATGCACAAGAAACTCTAAAGAAGAAATTGATTGAATAACTAAGAAATGATAAAAATAACTCCAAAGTATCATACCATAAGTATCCTTGCAAACAATTAATTGATAACCCTCAAGTCATAAGCATTCCATACATGAAATTGATCACAACCACATAAACTTGAATACTATTCCACAGTAATGTTGAACCAACAACAACATTTTCCATATCCATTAATCAACTTATATAGACCATACATAAGATATCGTAATGTCTAAATTCAATGCATCTTTGGTCCAACAGAGGATCGATCCCAAAATTCAAAAGAAGGAAAACTGTTTTTTTTCAAAGTCCTTTTCCTCGAAAACAAAAGTAGAAAAGTATTTTTTTGTTATCTTTAAAACTAAACATTTTTCTAAAAAGAAACAATATTATCTTCGACAATGATCAACATGAAGTGAAAATAGAAAAAAGCATAAAGGTTGATTATGAGTGTGCAAAAGGCTGTGTAGCAACTGCATAGTGATCGATACCTTGTGCTTTCGAAACTGGCATGTGGTGGACTACTGAGGAGGTGAGTAGGCTGCCACACATCCTCCATGTCAACCCCTTGAAAAACCTGACAGGTGGCTTACCTCCACATGTGTGTAATAGTGTGGGAATGGCCTGCACCGCACCTATGTCTTTATAGTGGGCCATACCTCCCAAACAGTAATACCTGTGTAAAAATTGAAGGAGGTTATTGTAGATGACAGTTTTGTGAAGATAAAAATATCTCTGTTTCTCTAAATTCTTTCCCAACTTCCTAGAAAATACTCTACAAAACATTGACTTAAAATAAAGTATTTGTGCAGTTTTAAAAATAAGCTTTGAAGATGCAATCAAATCTCTCAATCTATGACACCTTGCAAAATTTGGAAGAGGTTATTGTTCTTTACTCTGTCCTGGAGAAAAAATTCTTTCAATTTCCCAAAATTCTCTTTCATGTGGTCAGAATCTATTCTGTAAAATGGTGACTAAAACAGAGTCCTTCATTTGTTGTATCCATCCTTGTTTCAACTTTGTATTTCTTGTAGTAGGCCTGCTAGACTCCACCTCAAGCTTCTTGGGTTGTTCTTCAACTGCAGTCTGCTTACCTTTGTCTTGTCTTTGTGTGATAATCATTAGAAGGCTTTATTGGCATAGGGCTTGAATTTTTGGGAGGATTATATGGGTAGTGCCATATATGATAGGAAATCTTAGCTTTTTGGGGGAAAGATGGAATAGGAGTTATGATAATTATATGTTTTAGGAGTGAAGAATGATTAGATGCATAGGGGAATAGGATAGGGGATTTAAAACATAGGGAATGGGAAATGTGAAATGTAGAACGTAGGTTATAGTGTTTGGGAAAATGAATAGACTAGGAGGGAAAAGAAAGGTGGTATTTTCAACAGCTATCTTGCTTTAGAGCAGTAGGATTTTTAACTATCATTTACTCAAGTAAACCTCCTAACAGACCCATTATTGACACATACCCCAAGACTCAATTACTCAATATTTTGGACAATTTTTCCCAATAACTCGCGACAACTTCATGTTTTCGACCAGAACTCTTGATGACCACACCCATGCCGACATTATGGATAGTGACGCTCGAACTTATGACAGCATCTATGCTATTAAGTTCAACTTTATTCAAACTAACCATTGAGTCATTTGGAGACATTTGACAAATGCAAACTTATTGACCCTAGCATTGGCTCCATTGGGGATGGCAGCCTCCCTGTGAGGTGCCAAGAAAAAAAAAATGCAAACCATTTTCCTAACCCTTGGGAAATGGAGTCAAAAATTAAAAACTGAAACTTAACTAACAGACTAAAAATTAACTAGTAACTGAACTTGCTTATGGTAGTAGACCATCGGTATCTAAGGGCCTTCTCCTCGGGCTTCAAATTCCAACTATAACTGCCCACACCTACTAAATATATACATACACTCATGTGAAATGATCCCACTAATGTAGCCAATCCAACAAATGGCTACTAACTTGAATCCTACTCATACTTTCCTTGAGAAGGCAGAAAAAACAAGAGAATGGCACCTCAAACTTCCCACTGAAAATAGTTTCAAGATCCATAAATTCCACAGTGTTCTTCTGCTCTAATGATTGTAAAAGAATTTCCAAGGGATCTTGAAAAACATGGAAGATTCCCTTAAGATGTCATTCTTGTTGACTTGGAGAAAACAAAATATATACTTCTCTTGAAGATTCCAACTGAACAACAATAGATTCTTCAAAAGAATGATCAGTTACCTTCACTTGATTATCAGAAAGAGGACAAAAGCAGATTTTCATAAACTTAGGACTATATTCGAAAGGTATGGGAGAATTTTTTCATCAGTCTTTCCATGTATGTCATAGAAAAGAAAAGTTTGTTCTCAAAAATCTTCATTTGAGGCAGCCACATCAGAAAAATGTCCACATCCATGGGATCTTCAATAACCTGCTTTTCATGATTTTCTTCATTGGCTATAAATTGAGACAAGGAATGACATGAAGAATACATTTCTTTCTCCACCTAAACATTATAGAAAATAACCTCTATCATTTCCTCATGTTATTGGAAAGGATTCTCATACTCTTGATCATGAGAAGATGAACAAGATTGTTGTAAATTATCATCAAACTTAGAGGATGGAACATGACTGTCATAATTAAAAACCTGCTGGGTTTCATTTTCATCCAACGGATAGGCTACCATTTCTTCTTGGTGATGAAAGGGATTGTCATAAAGGGCCTCTAAAATATCCTCATCCATGAACTCATGATCTTCATAACAACTCTCCAAATATTCAATGAAACTCACAAAATGTTCACAATAGTTTTGAATCAAAAATAAAGATGGATAAGATTCTTTAAAATTTTCAAAGAATATTGCATGAAAATCTTTGAAACAGTATAAACTAGCAACTGGCAATTTTTCATACCATAACCTTTCTTTTCCTTCTAGAGTAGCCATGAACATCTTCATGAGACAATCTTTAGGAAATTGAACCCTCACCTTGTGTACATGCATGTGAAATTTAACCAGATGCAGAGTAGCATCATCTCCCTCTTCATCTTTGGAAAATAACTTGACCAATCGACATGAGGCATTGGATTTGGAAAGCCAAGAATATGAGATCTATCCATAGGAGCATATATCACACTTGTTCTTTCAATTGAAAACCCATCTTGATTCTTGGATCTTGCTACCAGTGGAGTCTTCAAATCATGTTGAAACTTGAAGTGGAGTTGCCAGGTGAATGGGTTAGCCTTTTTTATGTGCCTGAATGTTTTCCACCATCAGCAATCAGATCTAAACTATGATGATATTTCCCAGGGAATATGAAACCGTTCACTCCCTGACAACAGCGCCAATATGTTAATACTTTGTAGTTTTCTCCAGGATGAAAGGACAAAACTCAAAGGTAACCACAAACCTCCTTGGGTTGAAAGAATGGTCTTCAACTAGAGGGGGCTCCCTCAACTTATGAAAACTAACAGTTTTGACTATATGGCATACAAAGACCAGATCTAAAATGGAATTTGAAAATGTTGGTTGAAGTGTGAATGGGCAAAGAAAATGGAAATATGTGATCAATTCAACTTGCTACACATTTTACTTATGAAGTAAAATCAATATCACCCACAAAGGCTTGTCAAGCATAAACTTTGGAGAAAGATACATTGTAGTATAGAGGAGAGAACAAAAGCACAAATCCTTTCCTTGTACACAACAATGTTGCTTAAACATCAGAAAGAAATTGAGAAGAAGTAACAACATGCATAGGTATGTAATATTTCATTTGCAACTGAAATATGGAAAACAACTATTTAGAGAAATATAAACTGAATTCCAACACAATTGAGATCATTATACCTATGCACAAGAAACTGATTGAATAACTAAGAAATAAACAAAAATAACTCCAAAGTATCATACCATAAGTATCCTTGCAGACAACTAATTGATAACCCTCAAGTCATAAGCATTCCATACATGAAATTGATCATAATCACATAAACTCGAATACTAGTCCACAATAATGTTGAACCGACAACAACCTTTTCCATATCCATTAATCAACTTATATAGACCATATATAAGATATCATAATGTCTAAATTCAGTGCATCTTTGATCCAATAGAGGATGGATCTTAAAATTCAAAAGGAGGAAAATTGTTGTTTATCAAAGTCCTTTTCCTCAAAAAAAAAAGAAGAAGAAAAGTGTTTTTTTTTTTAACTAATTTTTTTCTAAAAAGAAACAATATTATTTTCGACAATGATTAGCATGAAGTGAAAATAGAAAAAAGCATAAAGGATGATTTTTGAGTGTGCAAAATATTGCGTAGCAGCTGCACAACAACTGGTAATTTTTGCTTTCAAAACTGGCACGTGGCAGACTACTAAGGAGGTGAGATAGCTTCCACACATGCTCCATGTCAACCCCTTGAAAAACTTGACAAGTGGATTCCCTCCAACATGTATGTAATAGTGTGGGCATGGTCTACGCAACGACTGTGTAGTGCCTTTTATAGCAGGCCATATCTCCCAAACAGTAATACCTGTGTAAAAACAGAAGGAGGTTATTGTAGATGATATTTTTTTGAAGATAAATGTCTCTTTGTTTCTCTAAATTCTTTCCCCACGTTCGAGAAAATATTCTCAAAACAATGACTTAAAACAAAGTATTTATGTAGTCCGAAAAATAGGCTTTGAATATGAAATCCAATCTCCCAATCCGTGACACCTGTGAAAAATATGGAAGAGGTTATTGTTCTTTCCCCATCCTTCAGAACAACCTCTTTCAGTTTCCCAAACTTCTCCTTCATGTGGTCATAAATTGTTCTGAAAAATGGTGTCTAAAACAAATTCCTTGATTTGTTGTATCCATCCCTGTTTCAACTTTGTTTCTCTTGTAGTAGGTCTACTAGACTCCATCTCAAGCTTCTTGTGATGTTCTTCAATTGCAATCTACTTACCTTTGTCTTGTTCTGTGATGTCATATAGTGCATTCTTTTGCAAAAATATGATGTTTTGTGTGTGATAATCATTAGAAGGCTTAATTGGCATAGGGCTTGAAGTGGTGGGAGGATTATATGGGTAGTGCCATATATGATAGGAAATCATAGCTTTTGGGGGGGAATATGGAATGGGAGTTATGATAATTATTTGTTTTATGAGTGAATAATTATTAGATGCATAGGGGAATAGGATGGGGGATTTAAATCATAAGGAATGGGAAATGCAGAATGTAGAATGTAGGTTATAGTGTTTGGGAAAATGAATAGACTAGGAGGGAAAATAAAGGTGGTATTTTCAAAATCTATCTTGATTTGGAGCAGTAGGTTTTTCAACTATCACTGACTCAAGTAAACTTCCTGACAGACCCATTATTGACACATACCCCAAGACTCAATTACTCAATATTTTTGGACAATGTTTCCCAATAACTTGTGACAACTTCATGTTTTCGACCAAACCTCTTGATGACCACACCCATGGCGACATTTTGGATAGTGACACTCGAACTTATGACAACATCTATGGCATTAAGTTCGAATTTATTCAAACTAACCGTTGAGTCATTTGGAGACATTTGACAAATTCAAACTTACTGACCCTAACAATATGGAGATACAAAATTTGAAATCCTAGGTTTCTGATTTGCAACAAAATTTAGAGAGAGGAAAACAAAAATTAGAGATGGAAAAACAAAAACAATCGAGTGAAAAAGAGCTTCAGGGTAAAGTACAACAACTCAATAATGAATTGGCCAATTGTAGATATCAACTGAAATCAACATAGGAAAAATTTGAAACAAATGTAACTGAGAATTAGCAGAAATATACGAAGAATGTGGATTTATTGAACATGCTAAGACAAGAAAAGTTGCTATGAGAGAATATTATGAAAGGAAAATTTGATAGCTTTATCAAGGATAAAAGGATGTGTCTATTATAGCACCTAGACAATCACAGTTATCCATAGAAAGAAAGAGACACTCTTCTTCTGAAGAGTAGAGCTTGCAGAATCCTCCCAAGCATCCTCGAGTTTCATAATAACAATTTTTAGGTGGTTTATCTATGTAGACACATTTCAACATGTAATTTATATATCATTATTTTTTGTTAATGTGCATTATATATCATTATATTTTACGTTAACGTGCATTTTTGAATAAATTGCTAATCTTTTTTTAGGACTTACCTTGATGTCTCATTCATGGAGTTTTTATCTGGTTGTGGCCTCACTGAGATCTAGTTACTCTTTTATTTTTGAACAATGTAATGGACTTCTATAAGCTGATAGCTTACTAAACCAAGATATCGATGCTATGGAATATACTAAATTTCGATTTGAAATACAAAATATGTCTTTTTTCCATAATAGAACAAATTTACAATATGCTTAGTGCATCATATGGAAAAATTTATCATGGTGTGCCTCAAAAGGAAATATAGGGGTTCTTGGAGATGGAGGTGTAATTTTTAAACAAAATGGTAAGAAATTATTGCCTCATGCCTGAAGGATTGACACTTCCTCAATTAATGAGGTAGAGATGTGGGCTACCTAGAAAGGCCTCTCCATTCTTCCCTAGTATGGTTTTTTCTATTAATAAGAAAATTGCATAAAGCTTACATGAGATACAAATTTAGCAACATCAAAACAAAATAGCTGCATAATAAGATTGTATATATCAACATCACCATGAATATAATCCACATATCCTTATCTCATCAGAACAAATATCATTCTAAGACTAACAAAATAGTAAAATAATAAGGGAAGCTAATTGTCAACTCTAGCTTCAACATTCGAAAGCATCAAGCAAAAGACATATTGTCTTTACATTGTTAGTAAATAAACAATGTACAATTTGAATCAACCATATTGGCCAAGAAATGAATCATGGGCAAGCATTTTAGTGAAGCAAGGCAATTTTGGTCTGCTTGATGTAGATTTTCATGTAGATTCATAGCTCATGTAATGTACTAAAACACAATACAAGAATCTACTCTACTCTTTAAACAACAGAAATCAGTAGATCGATGAAAACAATAATCGATAAGAGGAAGATAATCAAAGATGCATAACACAATTGTTTCTTTAGGGAAAACCACTTCTCAAAACCCCAACTATCTATTGCATTAATCAGAAATCTGAGTGACAATACAAATCTTGTTCTCACAAGAACAATTCCTACACAAGTATGATAAACTCTATGACTCACAAGCCCGCACTGACCAACACTTAGCATGTTTTCTTCTTGTTGAGCCCTTATTTCCTTGCACAATTCCTGAGAGGAATAGCCCATATTTAATTGGGAATTCCTTCTTCCATAACTGTGCAATCCAAATCTAGGTCCTCTTATGATCGCATGCATGATTTGTACAACTCATATCATTCTACAACTAGTAGTACATTGGCCCTGCACTTTAGTCTCAACTGGGTCTTTCTTTGAACTGTCATGCATGATTTTCTAATGAGGGAATCTTCAATTAGCTAGAGTAGCACTGAGGATGCACCAGTCCACTAACTCTCTACTAGACCTCTACTAGTTCCACAAATTAGAACTAGTTTGACTATCTATAACTTAATCAAACTAATTTATCTAATTACAACTCAAATAAACTCATCCTGGACCTCTAAAATTTAAGGAGAACATATACATGGCTACAGAAAGACTTCCAGCAAATTCCTAAGATAATTAAGTTAATTAAACTTAATTAACTATTTACAAGTTGCTATGAGAATAGAATTTGATTTTATTTCACAATATAATTCAAAGACAAATTAAACTGGAATTTCTTGTTGTCATTTCTCAACACTTGACAAAAATGCACACCGAACCTTCATTACAAGGCCAAATTCAATGATTCGACTTGAAGAGAATTTTTTTACTCATAGAGAACATTTACACAATTAAATGTTTCTAGTTTTTCCCATAGAAAATAATTTTTCTTAGGCTTAGTGAAATATTTCAATTTGTTTTATCATATAAATTAGTGAACAAACTTTGCATACATGTAGCCTAATGGTTTGGATTTACATTGTTTTTCATATATGATATAAGTAATTATATTTTTTAACAATTGCATATTTAATGTATTGTTATTCAATAGGTTCTTCATCCTAGTTCAATCTAAGTTTAACCAATAAGCTAACAACACCTATAAACTATTATCAACCAATAAAGGACCACTAACCACACTAACTCTTATCCAAGTAATCCTAATTTTTTCTGCTAACAATTCATACCAGATATTCAACACTTTAAGGATATTTCAATAGGTAATTTGTATCGACACATAATACTAAAGCATTTCAAAATTTGGTCAACAAAATTCATTATTTTTTAAACATGGATTACAAATAATTATGAAAATTTTGAAGTCTTTCTCATTAACATTATTGTTTGCAACAATGTCATCCATTGTATCATTGCCAATGTTCATATTTTCTTTCAAGTATTTAATATTATGATCATCCTCATCTTGACCTGCATCATCTTCATCATCATTGAAATTTGGCAGCAGACCATCTATATTGTTACTAGATCTATTTGGATCATCATTTTCTATAACATCCATATTGTTGTCTTATATAACATCTTCTAATTTTGGATTGTTGTCTTCTTGTTCCTAAACATAACCAAGTTCAACATCATCATGGATGTCAATTTCTTCGATGTTCTTAATTCTTCTCTCTCATTTTGCTGGAAATCATTGTTCTTCTCAATATCCAATAATGCATCATCAAATACATGCATTAATTTTGGATCATATTGTTTTGCATGACCCAACTTGGTCCAATTTTTGGGTAAAAGACGATCTGACCATGCGCAGCTAGTGAAAATATATTCATTACGGGTATTTTTAGGGCTTTGGGATGGAGTAAAACCTTTATTTTGTAATGAGTATTGGATATTAGTCATCGTTTTGTGGATCCGTGGTATGTGGAGCATGGTTTCTGTAAAGATGAAATGTATTTAAGGATGTGTAATACCTTAGAGAAAGGCAGTGGTAATGTAATGAAATATCACAAGTGAATTGAATCTCTGTATTCGCGTCTGTAGTCTGTAGTTTTGGGGAAGGCTCTGCAGCTGAGTGCGTGGAGGCCTAGAAGAGTCTACAACTGAGTGCACAGACCACCTGTAGCTAGGTGCACAGGTCAGAGAAGTGAATATAATTGAAGATATGTTTAATAAAGAAGGAGTTTTGGTGAAGTGTTGTATCTATATACATGTTATTTGTCTATTGTTATATATCTGATTATGTATGCTTTTCACTGAATTATACGAATGACTATAAGATAGATTTCTATTTGTAGAGTTTATGATTTTTTGTTAAATTAATCATCTACGCAAAGTTCTTATGCATGTGAAGTTATAAGATTGATATACAGTAGAAGTAAATACATGGTTCCACTTCGCAGATATCCCTCCGGTTGTGAAAACATGGTTCTGCAACCTCCCATAACTGCTTCAGGTAAGACTACGACCTTCTTGCAGGTCGTTGCTGAAAGGGCCAGTAGTTGAGGGTTTTGTTGGTTCGCAACACACTCTAAACTTGGGTTAACCCCCCTAGACCAATAAATGGTTCCGTTTCCAGGACTGGGATCTACTTAAAGGGATATGATTTAACGTCCATCGAAGAAAGAACTCCAGGAGTGGGTCGAACAGAAAGAAAGAGAATTTGTAGAAAAAGAGAACAGAAACCTGCGTTCATCTACTGAAGCTTGGTTGTAGAGATATATCTTCAAAGATAAATACGAGATTTCTTTTGGTTCGTTCCACATTGAATTTCTTGAGTGGATATCTATGTTAAATAAGCAAAATAACTATTTCAAAGAATGTGATGACCCTAAGGAGTGGAACCCTGATTTGATACAACGGCTCAAGAGAATTGATAACATCATCTCAAGGGCTGATGATTTCTAGATCAATAGCATTCTAGGTGGATTTATCACTAAGTTCACGATCGACCAAATCATGTCCTATATCAAAGCTGAATGAAGATTATTCAAAGGATGACGAGGTAAGTTATTGATTTAGCTGAAGCTCTGGATTAATATGTTATTGTGTGAAAAATGGATTATGTAAATGCATTCAAATTAATGTTTGGGAAAATAAGAAATAAGTCAGAACTAGGAGCTAGGCGAAGTGTGTTAGGCCCCTATACTACTAGTGTCACCCCTTATTGTTATTAGTACAAACCACTTATTATATTGATGTACCCATGTAGTGCCCATATTGTTACTATTGTGCCCCATAGAAGCCCACTATTATTATTATTGTGCCCTTACATTATTATTGTTTGTCGGCTCTGGTTATGTTATGACCCTTTAGACTCCTATATATAGAAAGGGAGGTCTTTTCATTTGTATCATCCAAGAATTGTTCATTTATGTAATGTAAAGGAGGTTGCCCCCTCGAAGAGGCTGAATTCTAAGTCGTTGATCTATCTTTTCTATCTTTTCTTGAGCTGGTTTCATAACAAAGTGGAAAATGATATAGAATAGATCCGAAGAATTTTATTGAGTTTGACTATAGCCCTCTATTGGAATCTGAGAACGAAGAAGAAAGAAGTAACCCTACAACCCCGCAATATTCCCCCACCCATCCTAAAGGTGCGTCAAAGTCAGGAACTAAAAGAATCAGGACGTATTTGGGATTCCCCATCCATCCACCCCCCTCACACCCATCCTCCTCCCCATACATCCCATACACCTCCACCTCCACCTCCCTCTCCACCTAGCCCCTCAAGAAGAAGAATGGTTGATGACATTAAGATACCTATATTTAGAGGGATGGGAACAGAGGACCCTAACCAATTTTGGTTTGTAGATGATACAGTGTGGATGGAAAGACAGATTAATAATGATGATGTAAAGAAGGTGCATTTTGTCATGTCATTGAGGGAGAGAGCACTGACATGGTATATGAAATACTCTGCGAGTAAGCCAAATACTACATTTGATGTAATTAAGAAACCCTTGGTAGCAGATTTCAAGAAGGCATAATCAAAATCGCAGTGTATCATAGAGCCAAAAGAGATCAAGCAAGCACCGACTAAATTTGTGTGTGAATTGGATGGGCAATTCAAGGTTTTGATGGGTCAAGTGAGCTTTGAGATGCTCCCACGGTAGCATAAGGAATGGTTCATAGCCACACTACTGCCACATATTAGGTTACCATTGATGGAGCAGAAGATAGTGACACAAGTTGAAGCATTTGAGATTGCAATGAAGCTGGAAGCTTCACCGTTTGGAGATACTCAAGTAGGAGTACAGTAGATACAGAATCAGCTAGTTATGTTGACCCTAGAATTGCATGATCTAAAGAAGGTTAAAGAAGTCAGACCAGAAACATCGTAAGAGTGGTGTACAAAATGCAAAGCAAAAGGTCATTATAACTATTAATTCCCCGTGTTCAGAGATTATATTTCAAGTGGAGCACCTAATCCAATAAATCTAGGTCTATTGTGCGAGAGTTGTAGGACACGAGGTTAGCGTCGCTCTAAAGACTGCTATCTATTAAAAATATATATATACAAACCCCGAAGCAATTTTTTTGTAACTTTTGTAGATCAGTAGGCCATGATGAGAAAAATTGTCGAAGTTATGACTTAATGATGGAACGCATTGTTTAAAGTTGTAGAATACAAGCCAAAGGAAACGCACATGAAGAGCAAGGCCATCACGCTAGATGAGGAGGATTTCAAGGAAGAGGACAAGGATGAGGACGAGGGACTAGTCGAGGATGAGGCTATATTATATGTTACAACTGTGGATAGCTAGGACACTTCGTGAGAGACTGTCAGAACCCAACGACAACCTGCAATTACTATAAGTCCTTTGATCATGTCATAGAAGAATGTCACGTCCTTATTGTGAAGATGCAGGAGAAAATAAACCAGCAACCTACAACAAATGTCCAAATGATGATCGCTGAGCCAAGAGAAGATAAACACAGATCGACATTGTAAAAAGAAGCAGAACCGTGAATGGGAATGATAAGGTAGATTGGAAAAAGGCAGTTGAAACTACATGGATAAGGAAGACTACTAAAAAATATTATGGTTTTGATACCTTGAAGGAAAATCAAACATTCATGGAGGCGAGGTAAAGCTTTATGGATGATGGGGCCTAGACCTCTACCGCACAGCCAACTCAGAAGGATAATTGCAAGGTAGTATCGGTTGCGACACAAGAAGTGGATTTGAATGTCTTGAAGTCTTTTCTACATACATGTATGAAGTTGTTGAGGAATCATAAGGATGTGGAAGGATTACAGGAACTGATAGAATCATGTACTTCTAAGGAGATACCACAGACCGAGATGCGTGCAGTAAATAATTTACATAGACATAAGAAGAGAACAGGGAAAGAAATGAGGCTTACAACGCAGATTGGAGAGTATGACATGGATCAGGTTATTTTAGATCTAGGATTTGATGCCAATGATTTGCCATGGCAGAATTGGGAATTGATGGGTAAGTGTAGGTTTTAACCCCGTATAGAAATTACCTGCATACGAATTCTAAGAACATAAAATAGATAATGTGAGAGCATAACACATAAGACACATATACACAAAGATTTCCCCTGGATCCCAAAATTGGGACTACAAGATTGATTTTTCATTATGTTTCTTTCAATGTTACAATACATATATATACATGCCGAAGCATCCAATACCATGGACTAAAAACCATCGCACCCAAAACAATGTGCTAAAACCATGCACAAAACCATAGGTAGGTTCGCCCCCCTAATATAGGGTCCCAAAAAATTTCCCTGGGGCATTGCCTCGGACCCTGTAGAGGGGGGTTACCCACCCCCCTCAAACCCCCCTGTGACCCCCCCGCTGCACAATCGGCGCAACGAAGGGGGGGCTCCGCCTCCCCTCTAACCCCCCGGTTGACTAGGGGTGCTAGTCATGGAAATAATATAACACAACCCAACAGTAAGTTGAAGCTGCAATGGTCTACTATTAAGTTGAAGATGGAAAATCAGCAAAAAATATTACCCCTAGGAAGGTTGTCTAATGTCACAGTGGACATCAACCGAGTGCACATTACCACTAACTTCAAAATAATTTAAATAGTAGATGAATGTAATCCTTACCCCGCATTGCTCGGATTGGATTGAGCGTTTTCCAACATGGCTATAATTAATCTGAAGAAAAGGCGAATGATATTTGAAAGTAATAATTTGAGGGTTATTGTTCCATTGGATCCATCAAAAGGGGCGAGGTATACAAAACCTTTCAAAGAGGAATATAGCATGGATGAAGTTGACAATATCTATCAGATCAAAGTGAAGGAAGAGGAATGGATCAATCCGACTGTATATGGAAAGCTGACTTGGGATCAAGATAGTTCTTGTACCTCAAATTCAGAAGAGGAATTGGAGAACTGGCAGAATAGATTGCATGAAGTATCTACAAGGCGATGTGCAAGGATCACTAATGTAGTGTATTGCATGATGGCTAAGGTACGTGATTTACCTTTATATGATGGTTTGGGTGATGTAAATACTTTCTTTAAAGATTATGAAAGGTGGGTACCAGAATGTAAGAGACTATTAGCACTGGATCAAACACTAAGGGCTACGTCTGCTAGATGGTGGGGTACACATAAGAAGAATATAAGAGATTGACAGGAATGTAGAAGGTTGATATGGGTAAGATTTGGACAAGTAGAAACAGAGCTCGCAGATAAGTATGATGGCCAAAATTACCCTAGAGACCACATACAGCTTTGTATGGCAGCATGGGGAGAAATTCCATGAGAAGAATGGGTGCATGGGTTCAATAGAATGATACAATCTCACTGCAGAAGAGGATGAAGATCCTCTCAACATTGATATCAAAGAGTCGTAGGGGCATCATGAAGTAAATGGACCTGAGATAGAAATGTCTAATATAATGAAGCCACTGAAGACAAGGGAGGTGAATATAGGGTTAGAAGATAATCAAAATATGCGACCATAGGAGACTACTGGGACGACGACACTCTCAGCAAAATAATAGATTTGTTACATGAATACCAAGAATTATTTCCCACTAATTTTTCAGACATGAAAGGAATCATAAGTGATTTGGGAGTTATGAGGATTCATCTGAAGCTTGATGTGAAGCCTGTTAAATAGATGCCTTATAGACTGAACCCAAAAGATAAGGAAAAGGTAAAAGAAGAAATGGATAAGATATTAACAGCGAGGATAATTGGAATTGTCGAAAAGTCTAAATGGGTAAGTCCCATGGTAGTTCAGGAGAAGAAAGCGAAAGGGGAAATTAGAATTTGCGTGGACTTGAGGAAGTTGAAAGATGCATGCTTGCATTACCCTTTCCCTACACTATTTACAGGCGAAGTGTTGGATCATGTAGGAGGACAAGAAGCAGTTATGCCTATAGAATACATTGTGTTGAGCTTCGGCGTAAATCACATAGGACAGATCTTAGTCGACGCGTTTCGAACCAACTAGTGTGGTTCATTGTCAGGACGAGTTGAAGACACAAATCTGGCCTAGCATGTTAAATAGACTGAGCAGAGACTCTACCGGCTACCTAACAGCTAATTTGGACCTGGTAAATCAACCATAAGGGTTAGTAATTCTCTTCGTGTACCGTAAAAATTTAGATATATTTTTAGTAAATAAATTAATAAATGAATAATTTGCAGCTCTTCGCTTACCTTATATTGATTGATATCTTTATAATATTATTATGATTAATCTTAACCATAAAAGTAGACTATTAAGTAATTCGTTTTTATTTATAGGATAACCTTTGCAATTAATATATTTATGATGCTATTTCAACTATCTTTACTTTTTATATAAATAGAATGATATATTATTAAATATTAGTACTATAAAGTAAAAATAATTATAGAAATAAAATAAAAATAAAAAGAATGTTACATTTATTAATTTAGTCTTGACCTGACCTTGCAGTCCAAATTAGCTGTTAGGTAGCCGTTAGAGTTAGGTAGCCGGTAGAGTCTCTGCTCAGTCTATTTAACATGCTAGGCCAGATTTGTGTCTTCAACTCGTCCTGACGATGAACCACACTAGTTGGTTCGAAACGCGTCGACTAAGATCTGTCCTATGTGATTTACGCTGAAGCTCTTCTTATAAATATGATGGATCACAGAAGCCTCAATTCTACATTGTGTTGAGTCTGAGAATTTCAACTGTCACAGATATGGCAGACCTTGATATGATGAATGAAAGAATGTCGCAGATACTAGCTTTAGAAGAAGATAAATCCATAGCAAGATTCCATCAGCAGGTGCAGAAAGAAAGGGAGAAAGCCCGGCATGACAGGCATATCAAAAAGAAGATATTTCAAGAAGGGGATCTTGTATTATTATATGACAATAAGTTCGTGAAGTTCCTGAGAAACTTCAAAATGCATTGGTTGGGGCCATATATCATCAAGAACATTTCAGATGGTGGTGTTGCTCAACTCACAAAGTTGAATGGTCGGATGATTCCAAGATGAGTGAATGGTAGTGTTAGAAAATTATATATTATGGAGCAATGGAACACATAAAATATTGCAGAAATATAAACACAGAAAATGCATAAAACAAGAGAGACACAGATATACGTGGTTCACCTAGTTTGGGCTACATCCACCCTGAACAGCCAATCCTTCCTTTCTATTATCCAACAAAATGAAGAGACACAATCTACAGCAGATCTGCTGTAATATCCTCTGTTTTCTCTCACAGTCTCACCTCTCTGTTTCTCGCTCAGAGAATGCACATCTATTACACAACCTCAAATAAAATGCCCTCATACAAAGAGGGTTGCCTTCTGGGGCAAAAAACCCTAAACTAAACATAAGTTCTACTGTCAGTTCATCCGCCTAATGAATGGCCCAGATTGACTAGAAATTACTATATTTTACAAGGAATTTTACATATGTTTTTAGCTTCGGGGGTGCTGCCCCCGAACCCCCGCCGAGGGACCACAGGCCACTGGACCCCCCAGCCGAGGGGGATTGGACCCCCCGCACCCCCCCGCATGGAGGGTTGTACAAACTTCCTGGGGTATACATCCAACTGAAACAAAGACCTCTAAACAATCATGCTCCACACTCAACAATCTCCCACTTGGAGAATGATTGTAGCAACTCCACCGCTGCTTCATTTGTTGGACAATGACTCCTCTTTGGACCTAGTTGTTTTTCATCTTCATCATCATCCTTGAAGACCAATTGCAACTAAGCATATTCTTAGTTTCTCCCTGGTTACAACTTTTGTTAGCATATCTGTAGGATTCTGGCTAGTGTGTCTCTTTTCCAGCTTCAACTCTCCATCTTCCAACACTGATCATATGAAATGGTACTTGAGGTGTATGTGTTTAGTCCTGGAATGAAATGTTGAGTTATTTGCAAGATGAATGGCACTTTGGCTATCACTGTATAACGTGCCCATATCATGCTCCTTACCTAATTCACCCATAAACCTTTGTAACCAAATCATTTCTTTACTAGCCTCTGTAGCAGCAACATACTCTGCTTCTGTTGTTGAAAGTGCAACAACACTTTGGATTTTGAAACCCAACTAATAGCTGTTCCTCCAACAGTAAATACATATCCTGTAGTGCTCCTCCTGTTATCTCTGTCACCTGCCATATCTGCATCGACATATCCCTATAGGGAAATGTTTGAACCACCAATGCATAATGCTTGATTTGTGGTACCTTTCAAATATCTGAGAATCCATTTCACTGCCATCCAATGTTCCTTTCCTGGATTGTTCATGTACCTGCTTACAACTCCCACTGCATGTGCAATATCAGGCCTTGTGCAGACCATTGCATACATTAAGCTTCCAACTGCTGATGCATATGGAACTTTAGACATATAATCCATGTCTTCTTGGGTCTTTGGGCACATTTCCTTGCTAATTTTGAAATGGCTAGCAAAAGGTGTACTAACTGGTTTTGCATTGTGCATGTTAAACCTTTTCAACACCTTTTGTATGTACTCATTCTGAGACAATGTTAATTTACAATTTTTCCTGTCTCTAGTTATTCTCATACCAAGGATTTGTTTTGCAGCTCCCAAATCCTTCATTGCAAATGAATTTGCCAATTTCTTTTGAGCACATTTATTTCCTGCATGTTAGATCCTGCAACAAGCATGTCATCTACATACAATAACAATATAATATAGCTGCCATCATTTTGCTTTTTCAGATAAAAACAATGATCAGAGTGACATCTAGTATAACCTTGTTCAGACATAAACTTGCCAAATTTTAGATACCACTGCCTTGGAGCCTGTTTTAAGCCATACAAGCTCTTCTTCAACCTGCACACAAGTTTCTCCTTCCCTTTCACTTCATATCCTTGTGGCTGCTGCATATATATCTCTTCCTCCAAATCCCCATGGAGAAAGGCTGTCTTTACATCTAACTGCTCAAGATGCAAATCTTCAGCTGCTACAAAACTCAAAATAGTTCTGATTGAAGCCATTTTAACAACAGGAGAAAATATTTCATCAAAATCAATACCTTTCTTCTGTGCAAACCCCTTCACCACAAGTCTAGCTTTGTACCTCTGTTTCCTCCATCTTCTTCCTTCAA
The DNA here is from genome assembly GCA_000404065.3 of Pinus taeda. Taxonomy (NCBI): domain Eukaryota; kingdom Viridiplantae; phylum Streptophyta; class Pinopsida; order Pinales; family Pinaceae; genus Pinus; species Pinus taeda. Next base: position 280,516 of record APFE030220385.1, read on the forward strand.
CCTGTAAACCCATTTATTCTTCAATGTAGTTTTTCCTGCAAGCAACCTGACTAAATCCCAAGTCTGGTTATGCATTAAGGAGTCCATCTCTTCTTCCATGGCTACCTCCCACTTC
>APFE030220387.1:0-15449 GCA_000404065.3 Pinus taeda
TTTAATGAGGGTTGTTGAATTTCACTATTGCAGCTTCTTTTCTCTTAAATTTAATTTCTTCATTTTGTCCTTTCAAAAATCAATACACACTTAAATCTCGGAAAAACAACTTGCTAAAGAAACACAATTCATAGAGATTTAGATTTCAATACAAATAAGTACAATTTATAAACATATAAATTTTAATATGTTTGATAAATTTATATTTGAAAAAAAAGTAAATAATTATTAATTTAAATATTAAAATAAATATAAATTCTTCATGTTGAGAATTTTTCAAATTAATTCTATTAATACACTAATATAATTTATATAAACAAAATTAAATGAGATATCTTTTAATATTAAAAATTCTAAGATTTCGTAACATTTCCTCTTAAGGTTATATATAAGTGTTATTTTTTGATAGGTAATAACATTATGAGCATTTGTTTGTGCTACCATGCTTGAAATGCCCAAATAGAAGTACTTGAGCAACTCGCAAGTTCTAGGCTTTATTCTTACTTTATTTCAACAATTTGCTTCCATCTTTTGTCTCTTTGACTCTTCTGCGTTTTTCCGTAGTTGTATTCAACTTTTGGATTATTCTTACTCTATTTCAAAAATTTTCTTCCATTTTCTGTCTCTTTGACTCTTCTGTGTTTTTCAGTAGTTGTATTCAACCTTTTTTATTCCAACTTTGCCTTATCAAACGTCTTTGATTCGCATCTTCCTGTACAAAGGTTAGCGGTTAGGCATGGGCATGGATAAAGGCAATAAAAATCATTAAATGTGGTTATGATTAAATGTGGTTCTTTGTCGGCTGCCTTTAGAGGTTTCATTGTTGAAGAAATGCAGAGAAATGCTACCATTAGCAGTTTTCCCTGCATCAAGGTTTTAAGTGGTTAAATGTGGTTATTTGGTGGCTCCCTTTTGCAGTTCGTTGTTGAAGAAGTGAAAATAACTATGATGGTTTTCTTGCATCAAGGTTTAGGTTTTAACTGCTAAATGGTAAAATATTAAGATTTTATTTGATGTATTATTTATTTTAGGTTTAAAATAATTGTTAATATTAAAATAAAGTTGATATAATATTATTGTTGTATTATTAATTTTTATTTTAATATTACAAAATTAATTTTAGTATTTAGTTATATTATTAATAATATAAGTAATGTTATCGGTATTAATGTCAATAATATTATTATTCATGAGTTTTGGATAGATGGAAATTTGGTGCTATGTTAAGGCACTCTTTGATGTGAAGTTAATAGTTTAATCCCCTGGCTCAATTAGGATGATATATTGGTAATGATGAAGATGTAATCCTGCCAAGCTTACAAAGAAAAAGTTAATAATATTATTAATAATAATATTTGTAACTCCTTGATTGGGATGCTATTTTGGTTTATGACTTTTGTTAGGTCTTGCCAGAAAACAATCACGCCTGTAATCAATAAAGTGATGAGGTTGTAGTCATGCACCGAACAATTCCTCCAAGTGAGATATGTCTCAATTAATTTAGGTTCTGTGGAACATTCCCCTCGAAATCATCTTGATATACTTAAATTGGATCTCATGATCCCATTAATTCGTATGTCTCAGTCCCTTTATTTCCTCCTCCATTCCATCTTCCAGGAGGTAGGTGTTAACAAAAGCAGTGAAAACATTGTTTTCTCTTACAAAAATATCAGAAGCCAACGCTTTCGATTCAATGACTCTCATATATGAAATATGGTTACAGAAAGGGGTAGAGAGACGTGAAGGCCGAAGATGAGGGAGTTCACCCCACTCTGCCTAGCACGATGAAAATGTAGAATTGTTTGACCCCGATATACCAACCTACATATGCATCGTGGTGACTTCCATGGAGGCTGAGTGTAGATGTTTAGGTGATGGTCATTGGGAAGTTCAAATTTTTTTAGTGCACCATCTTCAAACCTTGGAGGGCGCGAGGGAAAAGTAGAACGAAGGATGGAATAGGTGGGTATTTAATTCAACAATACCCATCTGGCACTATGCAATCTACCGAGGGCTATAGGCATTGATTTACCTCATGTTCCTCTAACTTTGGCAACCACTAACTCCATCAAAATCTCTGTTGATTTAATTCCTCACACCAACCTGGCTCCCCTCCTCTCCCTTATCCTCTAGTGCAAAAAGTGAAAGGAAAAGGCATTGTTGTCCAAGGATCATTTCCCAACAAAAAACCTCAATAAAAGGCTGGTAATTAGTTGAACTCTCCCACAAGTGTAAACCGCACCACTAAAGCAGAACCTTTTGAGGAAGAGACCATTTCCTATCGCTGCTTTATCATCGAAGAAAACGTATAAAACGGTACACCTAGAAATGTTGGAGTAGGCGAAGAAGACCACAACAAAGCACAAAAACACCAAACAGTTCCAGAGGGAAGCAAACACATTGATGAGGTCTCCCAATATGCTTTATTTGAAAAAGTATTTCTTTAGATTATTATGTTGTTTAAGTTTCTATGGTCACACTAGTAGGTATCCTTTTTGCAGGGTCTTTGTTTAGTTTTATATGTCCTATCTAGATTTTTGTATGGCCCATGATTCCAACCATATATTTGCTCATACTAAAGGACCAACTGGTTTCCATTTCACAAGAGATGATGGATCCCTATCTCTTTTCAATCGAGAATTAGCACTTTGCATACTTCTCCTCATCTCAACTATAGCTTTGGAATTCTTCTCACAATGTACTCTATGTAAAATATTTTTGGTAATATAATGTTTCCTACTTGCCTACAAAAAAAAAACAATATTGTTAAAAATATAATATTAATAAAACACTTCTAATAATACCATTAGTAATATTAATAAATTTATCATTTTACATTAATAAATCAAATATATTATTAAAAAATTTAAGAATATTAACAACATTAATAATATTAAACAAAAATATTAGTAAACTTAATAATTCACTTATTGAGCCGAGAGGCTCATTGTACAACAAGTGTGAAGGCGATATGTAACTATGTCAATGTGTGTTCCTTTTAAAATGAAAACAAAATATTCTCTAAATAGAAAAACAATGTGAGCTATATTAAAAGGGAAAAAAGTACATGTTATCCTTGTTTAATTAGTTTTCCATATGAACGAATATAATTTCATGTGAACTAATTAGAATTAAAAAAAATGTGTGAGTAGTATGCTTAAACCTTACACTTTTTAAAAATATTTTAACACATAATTTAAAAAAAAAAACTATTTGAAGATCTACATTAACTAATTTTTGTTGACATCAACTTTATATATCACTATATATAGAAAAAAGTGTTAAAAGAAATTATTTGAATGTTGAATACAACAGAATATCCAATGTGGTTTACTAATAAAATATTTTAATATGAATTAAAAATATATTAATAACCAAGAAAACCATTTTAATCTGGCCTAATAAAATCACTCATTTCACATGTTATGTTTAAAATATTTTACATATTGTTTTAAAAAATAATGAATATCTTATAAATTTATTGAAAAAGATAGTTTTTTTTTTGGTTAAAACTTTTGAGGTGGTCTATGCGTTTTAAAGTTTAACACTTTTTTAGGCATATGCTTGTATGTCAAAATCTAACAAAGATTTTTGGGAATCACAAGTTTAAGTAATGTAATCTCTATAGCATTCAAAAATAAAATTTAAAGAATGAAAATTTACACATTATTTTTTGCACTCTAAACTAAGTTTGCATGTGAACTAATTTGATCCCTCGAAGCTCATGCTAGAACCCTACTTAAGATGGATCTATGCTGGTTTTATTATAATAATTTTTTATTAATGTTAAGCATAACATTAAAATTATTATTAGTATTGATGTTATTAACAACATTTAATAATGACATTAATATTACCAATAATACAATTATTATTAGCATTAACAATGCTAAGTTATTAACAATGATATATTAATTATAACATAAATACACTATTGATATGATTAATGTAATAATATTATTATATGTAACCTGTCATGTTATTATTACATCTAGTAATTCATTTTACTTTAATGTAATAATGTTTTTATACTATATAATGTTGTTGTTAATGTTATTAAATATATTAGTGGTATTATTAATATTACTATTATTTATAACATTTAGGTCATAGTGTTAACATTAATAATCATAATGTTGATGATGATATTGTTATCAATACATATAAGTAATGAGGAAGGAAATTAATACTAACAAACCATCATCATTATCACTAATATTAATAACAAGATTAACAATGTTCTGTTATTACTACTAATTTATTAATTATAACACGCACATATACACTTAATATTTTTAATATAATAATATTTATGTAAGGATCATATTGTTATTATTAATATTAATATCATTAACAATAATAATGTTAGTATAAATAAACTTAAAAGTGTTATATTTCCTTAATACCCAATAAATTTATTTGTAATTTTCCAAGGGTAAAAATCTAGAAATATAAACAACAAATGTTCTAGAAGCTTAAATCACACATGCACTGAGTTTTCTAACATCCACAACAAAAGATAAATTAGAAGACAAAGACGTCAATACATAAAAACACAAGATATACCTAGGACACCCCAACTCCGGGAAACCTGCAACGTTGTGTGTATTCTATTATTCTAATCTACCACAAAGGATTTTCATCTAAGAATTACAAGGCAAAAATTCCTAGTTTACAAGAAGTAAAATACTCATCCACTCTTTAGCTAAATCGATTCCCTTCGTGCCTATTGGATCTACAAATTTCCTGCACAAACCAACAATTTGATCCACACATGCAAGCACACTTTCTCTCTCCTACATGCACGTGTGAATGGACCTTTGCATTTAGCTGTAGATGCTTGAATATCACTCGATTTATTCTTCTCAAATGTTGAGGTCTACAATCTGCCAAAACCCTCACTCTTCCTTCGCTTCTCTTTCACACCTACTTGTGCTCAACTGAATTGCCACCAACTCCCATGCACCTATGTCGCAACTATCTAATCTCACTTCCTGAGTCATGCCCTCATTTTCTAGTAAATGTTGTTGCTGTATCAAACTTAAAATCTCTGCAAATGTTGCTAGGTGGTCCTTCTTGTACCCTTTCATCCACTTATATCCTTTCATTCCACAAATGAAAGTTAGATGCATCATTAAATTGGTCTTCAGATATGAGACCCAGATATGCAATACTGCCAAATTACATTGTTAAATACAAATCACACAAGTCGATTCAATGCACACTACTCAAAACCCTAACAACTAAATCGATGTGATAACTTGCTTCCTCTGAATCACATAATTTTCTCTTGAAGATAAAATATGTTCATGTTCCTCAATCAAAAACTAAGCTCTCATACCATGTTAGATTTCGCTAAAACTCGGTGAACTCATTTGTAATTTTCTAGAGGAAAAAACCAAGAGATATAAACTACTGATATCATGGAAACTTAAATCACAAACACACTGAGCTTTGTAACATGCATAATGGAAGATAAATCATAAGACAAATGTGACAACACATAACACAAGATATACCCAGGGAACACCAACTCTCGGGAGAACCTGCAACATTATGTGTATTTTATTATTCTTCTGTAATAAAATTTTTTCTTTAGATAATTACAACAAGGGAAAAATTTCCAGTATGTCATAAGTGAAATACTCATCTATTCTCCAGCTAAATCGATTCCCTTCCTATGCACTAGATTTGTGAAATTCCTACACAAACCAACAATTCAACCAACCTTAATCGTTTCTCTTGGAAAGAAATAAAAGCATCATTTTCAACCATATTCAATCATAGGCGTTATATTCAACATTCCAAAGTCAACAAGGGAATAGACGTTAATATAGTCATTAAATTTAATATGTAAGCTAAATAACGATTTGTGTTTATGTGATTATAGATAATTGAAAACAATTCGAGACCTACAAAAGTGTTCTTCAGCCATGGCATTGGGAATAATTCCCTTGAGTCACTGGTCATAGCTTAAATGAGTGATTTAACATAGTAGTTAAGCTACTCTTCGGTATTGTATTTAAATTTTTTACACCACGACAATGGAGTTTTTGTGAGCTTTGCATCTTTTTTTTACATATGTACTATATAAGGTCAGACATTTGTAATTACAATTTATTGGAATTTCAAAATAAGGCGTAATTAGAATCGTATTTTTCAAATTGTCATTTTATCATTTAATGTGTGTTGAAAATCAATGTACCATAAAATTTCTAGCTTTGATTGCGTGTTAATATTTTTTATTAATTTTATTTAAATTCTGGTAAATAATTATATGAAAAATGTAATTTTGAATTATTGAAACTGTATGATTTTAATTAAAGAGAAGTTTTTGAAACAAAATTTAAAATATAAAAGTTAATTATTTAAGTTTTAAAAATTACAACTTTATCTATTATTATATAACATTCTAATAATTTTCCAAATTTCTTCTCTATTTAATTATTAATTATAAGAAAAATAAATAATTATGGACCCTCTATTGGAAATTCACACATTAATCCTTCTCTTAATTATAGATTCCAAATAGATGATCGGTATTGAAAGATGTTGACATATTCTCGTAATGTCCTGTAGATGGATTCATGGATTTTCAAATAATAACTTCCTTGTATATCTAAATATTATGCTTAACCAATGTTTAAATTAAATATTAACTAAGTATAATGTAGATTAATGAAAATTAGATTTACATACATTGAAAAAATACCTTGTAAAAGGTACACATCTTTGTAACCTCACATTGAAAAAGGTGCATACGGTTATGAAATGTTTGGCCATTTATCAAATGCCTATAAGTTGATGCACATTCCTCATTTCCCCATGGTAGTTCATTCACACTCTTCACTATAATGTGTAGTAGAGTAACTACCTAGGGTTCCACCTTTGTTAGTCTCCTTGATGAAAGAAAAGATTTTCTTTATTCATCCACCTTAATGTTTTGTTGCATTTATGTATTTAATATGGTAGTTTTTTAATAAATGGTATTGTTTACTATACTATATTTTTATAAAGACTTACCATGATTAACAATTAATGAGAATTATGAAACACCTATTCTCGTTCACCTCTACTCGTCCTGGCGTCATGGTTATTAGCGTGGTTCCTCGACTTCCAAAACACACTCATATTAGCATTCTCATCCCTTGGTAGCATAAACAAATCCAAAAAAATTTAAAACCAATTCATGCCCCTTCATCAAAGCCCTGAATTCATTACTCTGTTTCAAATTCAATTCCTCTTTCACATATTCAGGTTCTTGGAGCATGATTTTAGATTTGGGTGGAGAACGCTAAGGTTTCTAGCATTGGAAACTCTAGCATTTATGGCTAGGGCTTGAGAAGTGGAGCAGTTGGTTAACTTCTCCATAAGAAAGCTTCAACATTATTGATTCGGGCAGTACCCATAATTTTATTGATTGTAAGTTAGCCAATGAATTGAATTGCTTCCTATATCTAGCACCATAGTGTCAATTGATGGTTGCAAGTGGAGGAAGCATAAATTGCTCTGGAAAGTGCCATAATATCAAGCCATCCATGGGAGAATATGTATTGAGTAGCCCAATGCTTTCCATTCCAATGGGTGGAGCTAATATTTTACTAGGAGTCCAATGGCTACAATCTTTGGGTACAATAGCTTTTAATTTTCAGGAACTTTTCTTGAAATTTTTTTGGGAAGGAAAGAAAGTTGAATTGAGAGGTATCGAAGGAAAACCTGGAAAGATAATCAACTCTAACAACATGACAAAGCTTCTAAATAAAGAACAACGGGGTGTAATTGCACAATTATGTTTACTAGAGGATCCCACATAGAAATCATGTATTTCTCCATATCTCCAAAACGTGTTGGACAATCATTCCAAGGTATTTGAGACTCTCAAAGGCCTCCAACCTATTCGTGATCATGATCATGCTATTCATTTGATTCCACCAAATGTTCCTCCAAACATCACCCCTTACATATATCCATATTCCCAAAGGAGTGGGAACTCATTCAAAATTTGCAGAAGATTACAAGAACTTGACAAGGAAGGAAAAATCATATTGGAACGTGAAGAGGTCACAGAACCGAGAAATTGAAAACTACGAAATAGATCAATTTCAGAGTATCTCATCAAGTGGAAGAACTTACCCTCTGAAGATTCCACATGGGAGGACAAGAATTTATATAGAAGCATCAAGAACTACTCAAGCATTGAAGACAACACTTTTTGAAGGAAAGGGGCATTTTAGGTCTCTATACTACTAGTGTAACCCATTATTGTTATTAGTGCAACCCCCTTATTATATTGTTGTGCCCATGTAGTCGCCATACTATTATTATTTTTCCCCATAGAAGCCCACTATTGTTATTATTGTGCGCTTACATTATTATTGTTATGTCGGCTCTGATTATATTATGACAACTTAGACACTTATATATAGAAAGGAGCTCTTTTCATTTGTACCATTCAAGAATTGTTTATTTGTGTAATGTAAAGGAGGTTGCCCCCTCGAAGAGGCTGGATTCTAAGGCGTTGATCTATCTTTTCTATCTTTTTGTGAACTAGTTTCATAACATTATATCTCATTTGCATATAAAGATTCACTTTAAATGGTTAAATATATTGTTAATGGGCTTACACATAGTTAGTTAAATAAAGAATATCAATTTAAGAGATAATTACATTAGCTCGTTAATAAAATAATATCAATTTAGAAGATAATTAGCTTAGCTTATCCCTCGATCATCCTTTGAAGCACATCCTAAGTGCATAGAAGCTCATATTGGAACTCATATCCCGTAACGAATTTTTATATAAGGCATGTTTTGTATTTTGCAATTTTATTTCTCACTCATGGGCTATTGGAACCTCATCTAGGACCAAAAGACTTTATGTTCTTCCCATAGTAATTTCTAAGGCCTTGAGAGCAATCACCACTATACAATTATATGAGCAATAATATTTCAGTTAAAATATGAATATCCCTTTTAAAAATCCCATAAAATCCCATGAGATAACTCAAGACTCTACTAATGACTTATAAATCTTAGAAACTTCACCTCAAGTTTATTTCCCAAATTTTCTTTGTTTTACCATAGTTAAAATCCCCAATCCCCAAAACTTATCCCTCTTATGAAAAAACTCTTAAAAAAACACAATATTTTTAGAGATTAAATATCTTAAAAAAAATTATATAAAATTTAACTTTTCTATCCTTCTAAAAAAACTCTAAAAAAACCCCATATTATTATTAGAGATTAAATATCGAACCAAAAATATATAACTAAATATCGTACTAAAAAATTATATGTAAATTTAACTTTATTACCATAATTTATACTTTATCTTTTACTATTTCAAATATGGACAATTTTTTTTAATTAAAACGTGTAACATAAATTTCTTAAAGGCCTTTTCAATGAGGTAATAAACTACTTGTATATTGGAATGTGCATACTTTATTTGTCCATGCGCATTTCTAAAGCATGATTACGCTGCTAAATAACATGTGTTTACTTTCCCATCGGTTTAATCACTATGTTAAACTATGTTTACCTAAAAAGCTTTATTTCTGTGTACCATGGACCGGTTATTCTGATTCTGATTCAGTTAACTTGGGGTTATGAATGAGGTTAATAAATTTATTAATTATTAATATTCGTTACTTCACAATGTCACATTGCTCCATCCAATTAAACGTACCTTCCTCGTCATCATTCACTTTCTGACAAGCAAAGGCTATGTGGTCGCCGCAGCCACTCTGGAAACTGCACGAACGCGTTGTTCATTCGGTTGACAATGTCCAACTAGCGCACCTCCGATCAAACACACCTTCCTCGTCGGTCTTATCTATTGGATAGGGAGAGACCATGCAGGCGCACCGGCCATTTGGAAACCGCGCACTCGTGAACTCTGTTTTCACACGGTATAGCGTGTTTAATATTCAACCCTGGCTATATATATATACCGGACTAATTCCCTACCATTCCTTCATGTAATCTAATCTGCTCAGCAATTTGAGTATTCTAAGCGGGTAAAAGTCATTGTCTGCATTTCCTTACATTGCATCGGGATCTAATTATTCAAACCTCTATATATAAGTGGTTTTTGAATTTCCTTTCATACCGTTGTAATTGAAATCAATTTCGGAAAGGATGTCTGAGAATAAACACCATCACAAGAACCAGAACGCCGACTCGGAGGCGACGCCGTACGAGAAAGCGATGAAGGAGGAGAAGCACGATAAGCGAATGGAGCATTTAGGTGAACTGGGAGCAGTCGCTGCTGGAACGTTTGCACTGGTACTATATATATATATCTCTTATTCTGTAATTTTTAGTAAGTTGATAAACTAAATCAGCTTTATAGAGTTTACGTATACAATTATAGGATTACTAATTCTCTCACTGGGTATGCAGTACGAAAAACATAAAGCAAAGAAGGATCCAGAGAACGCGCACAGGCACAAGATTGAGGAGGAGATTGCAGCAACAGCTGCAGTGGGAGCTGGGGGCTATGCCTTCCACGAGCATCACAAAAAGAAGGCAGCCAAAAAGGAAGTAAAAGATCACCATTTCTAGCCACCTGCCCCCGTACCTATGCTTTAAAACGGTTTTCATTCTTTCGCTGAAAAAGTCATCCGTCATGTTGACACTGGCTTCAGCTTCATTCCTTCATTGTATCCCTTTATGATCCTAATAAGCATTTTAACGTAAATACTTAATAGTATTGTGATGCTGTTATTGTTATTACTATTTGTATGGTGATTCTTAGTCCACCAACACCTCAATTCCAATTCCGTACCTGCAAAATTGTCATAGCTTAAAAGAGTGATTTAACATACGAGTCAACCTAATTATACCATTGGGAATGAAAGATACCTCTTAATATCCTTCGACTTTAGAAAAATAGTTTTTCTTGTGTAATTAAAAACCGAATGTGTCTTTTATAATTGACTATACATGTATAATGATGAAAATTAGATTCCACTACTTCAAAAAAAATACTTTATAAAAAGTACATATCTTCAAAACTTGATTTTGCAAATGGATTTATAAAATGCTTGGCCATTTATCAAATGCCTAGATGTTCATTCACATTCCGCACTTCCCCATGACAAGTGGCTTAGTTGTTATGAATGTGGACTACTAAAATGCCCTCTCATTCTCATTCTCATTCTCCTCCACTCTTGGAATAAACAAATCCAAAAAATCTGATACCCCATTTATGCCCCATCATCAAAGCCCTTAATCCACTAATCTATTTCAACTTCAATTCTTCAATTCTTCCTTTAGATGTTGGCTTCTTGGAGTAAGATTTGGGTAGAGAATATTAGGGTTTTTAGACCGGGTAACTTTAGCATTTATGGTGAGGGTTTGGGAAGAGCTTCTACTTGGGACTAAGAGTGGTGGAACTTCGGCTAGGTGGTGGAACTTTAGGTAAGATCCAGTGATACCAATGGAATGATTATGGTGACAACAATAAAAAAATTCTCGTAAATTTTTGGATTCTGTAACAACAATTGAACGATTTCAGATTGTGCTATTGGTAAGGTTTTGTGTCATCCTTAATTTTTGTTTTTTTGTTTTTAAACAATTGTGCCATTTTTTTAACTTAAGAAAGGATGATTTTCTAGAAATTATCTCTCCATTCTAATCCGTCCCATGGATTTGTTTCATTTTAAATAATGTGTTAGCCTAAGAGCCTAAGCTTTTAGAATAATTTGATTTTTGATGTTACACATAAACTAAGTTGTGAAATATAATTGGCTTGCAAATCACCCACAATTGGAAATAGGGAATTACATCAACCTGGACATGACTAGAAGCAAGGAATTGCATCAACTTATTTGGATAAGACAATAAGTATAATTAGTACTCCAATAAACTCACTAACCACTTATCACTTAATCAAAAAAATAAACCTTCACCACTCATCTAAGAAGCTTGCTTTTTGCATCACTAGAGCTCAAGACTACAAAATCAAGATGCGTACAATGTAGCTAGCAATAAATGAAGAACTTGAGCCCGTTCCTTTGGAATCATATTCCATAACTAATAACTTAGTTGATATTCGTATGTGCTTACTTGATTGACTATATTCTTGATAAGAAATAATTCCTTTGGAATCATATTCCATAACTAATAACTTAGTTGATAATTGTATGTGCTTACTTGATTGACTATATTCTTGACAGGAAATAAGTAATGTTGAAGCTTGCTTATGAATGTTTTTTTCTTAAATATTTTTTTCTTCATATTGAGCATCTTGATTTACTAATATGCTTCCTTGTATAATAAGTAATTCACTAATTCACTAATTGACTAATATGCTTATTTTAAAGTTTAGCACTTTTTTAGGTATATGTTTGTTTGTCAAAATCTAACAAAGATTTTTTTGGAATCACAAGTTTAAGTAATGTAATTTCTATAGCATTAAAAAAAAAAAATTAAACAATGAAAAATTACACATTATTTTTTGCACTCCAAACTGAGTTTGCAAGTGAACAAATTTGATCCCTCGAAGCTCACGTTAGATCCCTACTTATGATGGATCTATGTTGCTGTATTTAAAATAATTTTTTATTAATGTTAAGCATAACATTAGAATTATTAGTAGTATTGATGTTAAGCATAACATTTAATAATGACAATAATATTACCAATAATACAATTACTATTAGCATTAACAATGTTAAGTTATTAACAATGATACATTAATTATAGCATAAATACACTATTGATATGATTAATGTAATAATATTATTATATGTAACATGTTATTATAACATGTAATAATTCATTTTAATTTAATGTAATAATGTTTTTATACTATTATAATGTTGTTGTTAAAGTTATTAAATATATTAGTGGTATTATTAATATTACTATTATTAATAACATTTAGGTCATAGTATTAACATTAATAATAATAATGTTAAAGATAATATTGTTATCAATACATGAAGGAAATTAATACTAACAAACCATCATCATTATCACTCATATTAATAATAAGATTAACAATGTTCTATTATTAATATTATTTTATTAATTATAACACACACATATACACTTAATATTTTTAATATAATAATATTTGTGTAAGGATCATATTGTTACTATTAATGTTAATATCGTTAACAATAATAATGTTAGTATAAATCAACTTAAAAGTGTTATATTTTTTTAATACCCAATAAAATTTATTTGTAATTTTCCAAGGGTAAAAATCTAGAAATATAAACAACAAATGTTCTAGAAACTTAAATCACAAATGCACTGAGTTTTCTAACATGCACAAAAAAAGATAAGTTAGAACACAAACACATCAATACATAAAAATACAGGATATACCTAGGACACCCCAACTCTGGGAAACCTGCAACATTGTGTGTATTCTATTATTCTAATCTGCAGCAAAGGATTTTCATCTAAGAATTACAAGGGAAAAATTCCTAGTTAACCAGAAGTAAAATACTCGTCCACTCTTTAGCTAAATCAATTCCCTTCATGGCTATTGGATGTACAAAATTCTTAAACAAACCAACAATTTGATCCACACATGCAAGCACACTTTCTCTCTCCTACATGCACATGTGAATGGACCTTTGCAGTTAGGTGTGGATGCTCGAATCTCACTCGATTTATTCTTTTCAAATGTTGAGGTCTACAATCTGCCAAAACTCTCACTCTTCCTTCGCTTCGCTTTCACACCTACTTGTGCTCAACTGAATTGCACCAACTCCCATGCACCTATGTCACAACTCTCTAATCTCACTGCCTGATTCACACCCTCATTTTCTAGTAAATTTTGTCGTTGTATCAAACATAAAATCTCTGCAAAGGTTGCTATGTGGTCCTTCTTGTACCCTTTCTTTCTCTTATTGAATTTAGTAGTATAATGCCCAAACTAGTGGCACGAGAAATACTTGATGTTGTAGTGATATTTGTTCTTATTCTCTCCCTTGGAACCCAACTCCCCACCAACATTACTCTTTTTATCCTTATACTTGGTCCCTCTCCGGCCTAAAGTGAAAATTTCTTGATCTTCCTTCCTTTTAACATGAGATGCAACTTGATTTTATCTACAAACCTCCCCTTGGAAATAGTAAACCCACAAATTTTTCCAATCTAGAAAGTTTTCTCAAGCACATATCTCAAATGTGAAGGCCTCCCATGATTTGGTGAAACCCAAAACAACAAAATTCACTAGTTCCATTTCTTGAACTGCCTCACCCCCATTAGACAACTTTTCCCTTACTTTGGGAAACTTGTTAAGGCAAGCAACCACTGAATCTAACTTAGACATTTTAATTCTCTTGAGCTTTTCATTCATTACCAGCTTTCTGGCCTCACTTGAACCTTTATAAAGAATTATTATTATAGTCCACATTTATTTGGATTTCTTCTTCCCAATTAGGTGAGGAATAATGTGGTCTTTGACTCCTTCAAGGATAGTAATTTTTTCCTCAGAATCCATTTCATTATGCTGAGCCAACTACTGAGGATCTATTGGTGTGGTTGGGATATTATCAACAAAATACCAAGCCCCTTATTCCTGCAGCACCACTTCTATCCTTTCATTCCACAAATGAAAGTTAGATGCATCATTAAATTGGTCTTCAAATATGAGACCCAGATATGCCATACTATCGAATTACATTGTTAAATACAAATCACACTAGTAGATTCAATGCACACTACTCAAAACCCTAACAACTAAATCGATATGATAACTTGCTTCCTATGAATCACATAATTTTCTCTTGAAGATGAAATATGTTCATGTTCCTCAATCAAAAACTAAGCTCTCATACCATTTTAGATTTCCTTAAAACTCGGTGAACTCATTTGTAATTTTCTAGAGGAAAAAACCAAGAGATATAAACTACTGATATCATGGAAACTTAAATCACAAACACACTGAGCTTTGTAACATGCATAATGGAAGATAAATCATAAGACAAATGTGACAACACATAACACAAGATATACCCAGGGAACACCAACTCTCAGGAGAACCTGCAACAATATGTGTATTTTATTATTCTTCTGTAATAAAATAATTTCTTTAGATAACTACAACAAGGGAAAAATTTCCAGTATGTCATAAGTAAAATACTCATCTATTCTCCAGCTAAATTGATTCCCTTCCTATGCACTAGATTTGTGAAATTCCTACACAAACCAACAATTCAACCAACCTTAATCGTTTCTCTTGGAAAGAAATAAAAGCATCATTTTCAACCATATTCAATCATAGGCGTTATATTCAACATTCCAAAGTCAACAAGGGAATAGACGTTAATATAGTCATTAAAGTTAATATGTAAGCTAAATAATGATCTGTGTTTATGTGATTATAGATAATTGAAAACATTTCTAGACCTACAAAAGTGTTCTTCAGCCATGGCATTAGGAATAATTCCCTTGAGTCAGTGGTCATAGCTTAAATGAGTGAT
>APFE030220407.1:0-99330 GCA_000404065.3 Pinus taeda
TGTAACTCCTTATTATGATTACAACAACCTTATCTAAACATTTAAAACATTCTTTGACACCTAAAACTCCATGAAGTCGAACTTGATGGTGCTCATAACCTTCTAGCTGGCCCTTGATGACTCATCCTTTTGATGTTCCTAGAAACTAGGAGACTGTCCCTTCCTCTGTTCTGGCTGAAAAATGGGTCTTGGGACAGAGCTCATAACTTCTCACAAAAAACGTATTTATAAAAACTGAAGGAGGCTTTTTTGAACCAATCCATGCTAAACAAAAACCTCTCTTGGTTTTTTGAAACAAAAAAAACCTCTCTTGGTTTTTTGAAACACCTTTCCTACCGACTAGAATGTTTCTTTGAAAAACAGGTGTAAAACAAAGAAATATGCTTGTGAAAAACTGCACATACAGCAGTTTCGTAGTGCAACTTTGGTCCTTAATTTCTCCCAGCGCATGATGTATTTGAGGAAACTGAAGGAGGTTTTTGTAGTCCAGGATGTCTAGAACAAAAACCTCTCTTGGTTTTTTAAAATACTTCTCCAGCTGTCCAGAATCGATCCTTGAAGAAGACGTGTAAAACAGGAAATTTTAATTTTGAAAAGCTGCACCTACAGCAGTTTCGTAGCGCAAGTTTTGGTATGTGTATATGTCTTCATTTCTTGAATTTTCCTTTTGATTAGGGCTCAAACCTTCTCAAATGATCTTATTACACCTCTGCAGCAACATACCTTTCAAAATAATCCTCTTTTTCTTTCAAGGTAGATCCTCAAAAAACAAAATTGTCACCTTCTCAATAATAAGTTGCAGTTTACCATCTTCAACTGAGAATACTAAAATTCGGCCTTTGTTAGGTTTGTTCTCCTCGGGAAATACATATGCTATCCCAACACAATAATAAGCATTGTTGTCATTTGTAAATGAACAACTGAGGATGGAACATCCATTTTCATAAGTATCAAGTTGATATGATGAAAGAACTTCAAATGTCTGATTATCTATCAGGTGCACAAAGTGTGTTTCAATCTCCTCAATATTTGTCTGAGAATACTTCACACTGCAAATGGAAAAGGTGTGAAATTGCTCTTGGTGGCAAATACAACAAGCATGCTCTCCAAGAGGAATTGCATGGATATGAAGTTTCTGAATGTCATCAATTTACCCAATAGTAAGCAGGTTCTCTTTCGCAATTGCAAGGCTGTCTGGAAAGGAAACTGAATTGAAAAGGCACACATGATTGACTTCCTTAAGATTCACATTGCTATACAGCAACTTTTGATTGCTACTGTAAATAACTATCAGCCTGTCTGATGCTGCAAAAACATGTGTTGTGTTCTTAGAGCAAAAAGTCCTCAAGGTGATAGCTTTTGTACCCAACAAAATCTTCTTCCGGTTAGACAACTCTCCAGTGCTCATATTCAATATGAAGTTGAATAGATGCCCATCCCCAAGACCACATAATAAGTATGCAATCCATTCAAATCTTGTTTGAGCCTTCAAAGAACTCTGATGTATGTTGACCCTGAGTTTGCCAAGTGCTTCTTATGTATGAAAGGAACATGAGAATGACCAAGACCAATTCTTCCTTACCTTACCCTTTTCTTTTGAAATCTTTTTAGTGATAACACCCCTCATGACAAGTGAGTGATCAGATGATTTTCTCACCTCAAGCTTGCCATCAAACATATGAATGGAGTGACCTTGCTAGCAGATGTGGACCAAGGACAGCAAGTTTCTCTTGAGCTGTGGGAGATATAAAACATGATCAAGAAGAAAGTCTGAGAGACCAGGCAGTTTAAGCCTTATTGTGCCAAGCCCTGATGGCTTGATTTTTGACTGATCTGCAAAGTAAACTACTCCATCAACATTGTCAGTGAAATCTTCAAAAAAAGTCTTTTCTATGAGTCATGTGACAGGTTGCTCCTGAATCAAGCAGCCAGTCATTTTTCCAGGAAGCAAGTGAAGTGTTAAACAAATCTTCATTTACTCCAATGTTACATTGTGCCTCAATATAGTGAGCGGATTCAGGGGCTTTACCTTTGTCTGTATCATCAGTTTTACCTTTCTGTTGGTTTCTTCTCTGCTCAATTTTGTCCCATGGTAGCTTGCATGTAGAGGCATCATGTGATCCATTTCTTTTGCAGCGAATACAATGTAAATCTGCCTTTTCTCCTTGAGGATGTCTGCCCCCCCTGCCTCTGAAGTATCTTCCTCTTCCTCTTCGTCCACCTCTTCCTCTTGTAGAATCTTGAGCAGGATATTTTTCTTTATTAGCCATGCATACAGTCTCTTTAGAAGATTCAGGGACTGTCTTCTTTCCAAAGGCTTTTTCTCTTTCAGCAAACTTTTTCACAAGAGAGTCAAAGGTTATATCCTTGAGATTTCCATTTGCTTGCAAAGACTCAAGATAATTGGAGTATGTAGGATACAGTGCCTTGAGAAAAGCAATAAGAGATATATCCAGCTCAACTTTAGTGGATTTGATATCATGCACTATAGATTTTATTTCAGATGCAAGAGCAAGAGGATCATTATTTTGTAATTCAAGAGTGAAGATTTTAATCATAAGTTGGACGAATTCAAGTGCAGAATGTTAGTCATAGAGCTCTTTCAGCTTTTGTAAAGCTTCAAAGGCAGTTGAACATGTTGAAATGTGACGACTCACCTCCTTATTTACAGATGATGCGATTAATGCATACGCTTTGTTGTTCTTGTTTTCCCAGATGGCGAGCTCTTTGTCTAATGTAGGCCTTTCTGGGTCACTGTCTCCTTCTCTGACACACACTCCTTTCCACAGCTCATTGAAAATGAGGGTGTGTGGTACCATCCGGGACCAGTCAGGATAGTTCTCCTTGCCAGTGAGAACTATTCTTATCATAGAGATGATTGAATGCATTCTGTAAAAGATTAGTTGGGCTGATATAAAAAAAACTTTCGCTGATAGACTAATACTTCTGATGGCAAAAAAAAATTCTCTTATGAAAAAAAAAACTTCTGTTTCTATATAGTCAAATTTTCTGCTGCTATCCTCGGCATCTAAAAGTATGATGGACTTCAATCAAACAGCATTTAAAACAGTGACATATCAAAACTGCGCTATGCATATATCAATCATCCTTTAAAATATCAGCTTACATCACCATGTGAAATCCAGTAAACTCTTAATTTTAGCAGAACAGATCCCATATTCGCTAGTCTGAGAACACCCCCTTTGAAAATCATCCATAACAGCTTTGAATGGACTACCCCTAATGAGTAAAATCCCACTAAAATATCTTGCTGATGCACTACTAAAATGACCGGTTGTAGAGGGGCTTGAATGCTTGTTGCACAAATTCAAATGAGGGAGTTTGGTGGGGATTTCATGCACAAGAGGCCTGCAGCTCTGGAGGAAGAAGTTGGAGCATCGAATAGTAGTGATAACGACGACAGTTTATAGCAAAGGGGCGACTTAAGTAGCAATGATAATTATTGCAAAGCTGGGGCAAGGAGTGACAAAGATAAGTTCACGACTATGACTTGAGAGTCCGTATGTGTCGTTAATTTATGCTTTGTTTCGGCGTGTCACTTCCTAATATATAAAATAGAGCCATTGCTAACATATAAAACAGAGTTATTTTGAGATATTATTGTTGTAGTAAGAAGACATGCAATGGACGATAATGTTGCATGACGACGACTTTACAAATTAATAGAAACTATATATACTGCAACACTATGTGTTATTCACAGATAAAAATAAGGGTTACGGTTAGTCCTTTGCATTCCTCGAATAGCAGATTATAGTCATAGACGAATTCCTTTCGTAGTTAGATAGATACGTAGGAATATCTGCATATAGGATGAGTCAGTGCAATGCAGTGGGGTTGCAAGACTTGGACGGATTCCAAGTTCGAGTTACCTAGTTTGAGGAAGAGCGGCTTCACAGGTATGCGTTACCATAGCAGACAGCTCCAGCAGAGGAGTCAGGTACCACAGCAGAAAACGCCAGCAGAGGAGTCAGGTACGCATTACCATGTCAGAAATTAGGTATGCAGTCTTCAGGCAGGGAGGCGTTCTTTCAGATATGGGACAGAGAGGAGCAGAGAGCAGGTAGTGGACAGGAGTTACAAGGGACGCCTAAAAAAGGAACCTGTGACCTGTGCTCTGATACCATGTCAGGCTAGGAGTAACTCCAGAAAACTAATGCGTTTATTCATTTAGCCAGCTATCTAATATATACATGAATGTGATTGTTCAGTTCATCTTCTCGATGACTGTTCACATTCAGTTCCCCAATCACTGAGGATTAGGTGTCAACAATAATATAAACTTGAAAATGTTGGAAATCCTTATGGAATGAGCTTAGATCCAATGAAACAAGGTTGAGAAAAATATTATTCAAGAGAATTCTAATATGATCTAGTTTAGAGACCTCATTAGGATTATGAGATCTTGAAATAACCATCAACTCAAGTTGAAGTGCCTCAACTTCCTAACAATTCCATGAACTTTCAAATAGTGAATGATTGAATTTTGAAAACATTGTTAGGTCAACATTTATTTGAAGGAAACTATCATTAATTATTTCAACATGAACATTATGAATCGGATGATATCTATTGGAATTTGTCTTGTTGACAAGGTTAATCCTCTCTGTGGATAAAGATGATCCCTCTAGCCAAATGAGTGGGTCTATAAACTAAATTGACAATCAACTAGGCGTCTTCCTAGGTTACAATTGAAAAGAAGAAAGAAGGAGATGGCCTACCTCGTTATGATGCTATTATGATTTCCTTTGTTGAGGACCCTAAACTGCTTGTGTCACAGACTTGATCCTGCTTCTCTTAGTGTTTGTGCACCTTCACAAAGTGATCAAGACACAACAAGGCATGCCAAAACAAATATCAAATCCAATATAAACCTAGTTAATTGATGAAGGAATGTCAAGCTAAATGATACATGAACATATACATTTTTAGAAGATGAACCAGCAGTTGTGTATTATTAGGAAATAAAGGGAAGCTTACAACCAAATCCTTGATGTTGATAGCTTCTCCTTGAGTATTAATCTAAGTCTAATCCAAGAACTCTCCAAGCACTCCTTCTCCAAGTCAAATGAATAACCTCTAGGCACAATTTTGGCATAAGCATGCAAATAGACATAGACCAACCAACCTCTAACCTGACCAACCAACCAACAACAATTTGCGAATGGGAGAGGATGAATATATAGGATGGGAAAGGGAATTAGGACCTCTCTAGAGATAGGATTAGGCCCTCATCTCAAGGATGTAGCTCACAGGGATAAGACCGAGAGGACAGGTTGGGAGAATTCAACCTCATCTTTGTGAAACCACCTTGAGTTTGATGCTCTGGAAGCTTCTAGATCACAAAGCTTCCCATCTTCTTTGGGAAAATTGCCATTTTGGGATCATCATGGGTATATGAGAAAACATAGATATTCCGTCATGGGTCTAGCATGATTCAATGAGCGACCATCATGGTTTTTAACCTCATAAGAGTGACGAGTCTCAAAATTAGGGTTTTAGAGTTACTTCTTTAGGGAAAGCTTCAAGGAATTCTCCAATCAATTTTCTAAGGAGGATATTAGTTGTATATCTGGATAAGTACACTACATAATTGTCATGTTTTAGGAAATTCGTAGTATGTCATAGGGAAGTACAAGAGCTGTGAGAAAATATTCTGTAACAAATGCCCCCTAAAGCATGAAGGTAGAATGGGGAGTGATGGCTGAGATGCTTTACAAGCTTTTGCAAGGGATACATGTCCATGGATCCAAATGAAAAATTTGGCTCCAATGCCTCCAACACATAATGTACTACATCACCTACTAGATCATCAGTAGTTGTGGGCACGGAATAGGTAGCCATGTAATTAACCTGTGGCGGAGGTGACACTGCTTGCAAATAAGAACCACTTAGGGAGAATGGTTGATTGGGAATTGATTCAGGACCAACAAATGTAAGTTGATCAATGATCACAATGTTTCCTTCAAGTGGAAAACACATCACTTGAAAGAGGGAAGAAACAAGAGCTTCCATGACATAAAAATAGTCACAGTCAAGAAGTAGATTAGAATCTAAAGTGCCTTGAATAACCGTCATTTCTATATAGACAGTCTTTCCTCCCAAAGTAATAGGAAACTTAGGAAGGATCCCTAATGGTTGAGTGGTTCCTCTATTAAAAGCTAACATATTCTAGGTGATGGGGACACGATGCAGAAAATATGAGGAGAACATAAAGCTTTGCCAAGAAGGTGAGGACAAGATACTAACAGATGTGCCCTTGTCTATGACTATGCTAGGTACAACCATATGGTAAGAAAGTACTCTAATATGGAAAGGCACATAAGATAGAAGGAGATATCCTGCCAGGCGAATCCAATTAAAAGAAGTGACTAAACTACTTAGAGGTGGTGTCATAGGAATGTGAAAGTTTCCCTCTTGATCTATGGGAATAGGAGAAATACTCTCATGCACCTCAGGAACGAGGGGATTTCCATTTAGTTTAGTTGGAACTGAAGAAACCAGAAGAGCCTGAGCAGTATGAGGCTGAGTCTATACCCGAAAGGTATGGATAATTGAAGGTGGAGTCAAGTCTACTAGTTTCTCAACCAATGGTTATTCGAGAACAAACTCATGAGACTCACTTTCATAAAGAGTGGGGCTGACCAATGATGACATTTGATCAATCACTGGATCAACCAGTGAAGGATCAGGGGAAAGCTTTCGATAACTAGTTGGAAGATGATGCTGGGAAGCAGTAAGGTTTTATAAATCTTTGGAAGCTTCATCCATTAAAGGACAAAGGTGAATGGGATGATTACCTTCACACAACTTATAGGGATATTTGACTTTTCCCTTTCTCCCATGAGCTTTACTATTACTAGTTGAAGGTTTATCACCAATGTGATCTCTAGAGGTTGATGAAAAAGGTTGATGTCAACCTATGGACCATGCTTCTAAGACCTTCGGAATACCAGGACAATTATGAAGAAGGTGTGGACCATTACATAACATGCAAGGGAATTTTACTTTTTGGGGCTATTTGGAAGATTTTTCTACATTAGTTGCATTGGTAGCAATGGTTGTTGGGTTCCCCCTTGCTTATTTGGCTTCTTATTCTTCATCCTCTTCTTCTTCTTCTTAGCTTTCGCATTACTAGAATCTAGAATTTCACCAAGAGAAGAAGAAGAGCAGGGTGAAGAAATAGGTGAAGAGGGCAAGGGGTCAACTTTAGGATCAACATGAGGTTGATGTTGTTCAGGTGGAGAAGAAATTGGTTGAAAATTTGTTTCGACACTGTGAATCATCGAGGTCGAAAATAACCGAACTGGAAGACTAATGGTCAATGCGAGAAGGGACAACGTTTCCATATAAGGAGCATCAAAATTTCCAAAAGAAGGAAAAGGACTAGGATTCCTGTCAAAGGGGTTTTCTTGACTGGTAAACTCAGGAAATGTTTCCATTAGTATCAACCTAAGATCTACTAAGTAGTATTTCCACATGAAAGATGTTGTTCCGCGGTCAATTAATTTTAGAAGTTGAAACAAAAAAAATTTCCTTTTCATGTTTTAAGAGTCAAGAAAAGGATGAAAAGGTGACTCTAGTTGCTTTCATAGGTTTAGCAAGCCTGAAAGGATAAGTGCTCCATGATCTTTTCAAATTTAAGGAGATAGAAAAGATAGAAATGAACACTTAGCTAAATCTAGGAAAAAAGGAGTACCAAGTAACTGTGAACCACAATATACACCTCAACAAATAAATTTACCAAGGACTTGACGTACATGCAAGCAATCTCCTCGAACATTGTGTTTGGTGATCACATTGACAGGGTGGTAGACTTGGCTTCCTATGGATAAATGTTTGCAACCAATCACAATATCCCGTTATATACTAGACAGTACGAGGAGAAAAAGTCCATGTTAACATTGTCTAATGAAAGAGCGAATGACAACTGCTAAGTTATAAATATGTCAGAACGTGTCCCTAGACTAGACCACTAAGTATGAAGTGTTAGTGTTTCAAATGCATGTTAGGTTAATTGAGATAAATTTTAAGTTAACCTTCAATTATGTTTCGGTTCTGGGCTCAAAATGATGTCACCTAAACAACTATGATTCAACTGTATGAGACAAAGAAAACTTTTCTTTTCTATGAAAGTTTGGCTAATCAAGGGCAGAATTTCAATCAATGATGCATCAAACAAAACGCATCATGCAAAATGGATTCCACTAACTTTCACTTTCATATTCCCAAACTCAAAATATGAAAACAAAATCTAATCTTTCATTTCACTAAATGAAATGCCAAAAGTAAAAATAATTTGACTTCTACGATCCTAAATGCAACTTTTTGAAAGAAAAATGGTTTTACTTTATAAAGATGCACTTATAGGAATTTGCTTTTCTTTTCATTTTGAATGATTTGATACACCTAATACAATATTTAGCTTTCAATCATTGAAAAAGGTGATCTATTCTCAGTGATGAATCTCAAAAAATAACTTTTCAATGCAACTAATCTAATGCATTTTCATGAAACGCAAATTTCAAAATACAAGCTAAAACAAATGCAAAACGATGTTTTCAATTATTTCCACAAAAAACAACATTCAATCAATCATCAAAATAAGTATCTCAAAGACACCAACAAGCAGCAAGTGATGAGCAATTGACTAGAAACCCTAGAACTCAATCAGATCCCTGTTCAAAGCCAACGAGACAAATTTTGCAAATTCATCAAGATAATCAATCAAAATCACCATAGACACTTTGGAAATTCACTGATAAAGGACATAGAGACTGAAAACAAGAAAAGAATACCTATTTTCTCTTATACTTTGGGGTCATCACACCTGTCATAGGAAAAAAAATGATAATCGCAACTGTAATTAAAACATCTGTGATGTCATCATGACTGTGAGAGGCAAACCCATGATGGGTTAGAAAAATGAAGAAAAAATAAAAAAAATATTTAAGACCAGACAAAAATAATTGTCCTCACGAAATCACCAGCAAGTGAAAATAGTTAGAGAAAAAAAGACAAGTCTGGGATTGGATGGTTGTTCAAACTCATAACAAAGAAAAAGTGAAGGATGGGATGGAAAGGATCATAGGCTCCCCAACAAAATTGCCATTTTGTTGACAAGGTTAATCCTCTTTGTAGACACAGATGATCCCTCTAGCCCAACGAGTGGGTCTAGCAACTAAAGTGACAATCAAGTAGACATCTTCATAGGTTACAGTTGGAAAGAAGAGTGAAGGAGATAGCCTACCTCATTTTATTGCTATTCCATTTTCCTTTGTTGAGCACTCTGAACTGCTTGTGTCATGGACTTGTTCCTACTTCTGTCAATGTTTATGCACCTTCACCAATGATCAAGACACAACATGGCGTGCCAAAACAAATAGAAAATCCAATAACAACCTACTTAACTGATCAAGGAATGTCAAGCTAAATGATACATGAACATGTACATTTTGGGAAGATGAACCAACAGTTGTGTATTATTAGAAAATAAAGGAAAGTTTACAACCAAATTCTTGATGTTGATAGGCTCTCCTTGAGTGGTAATCCAAGTCCAAGGCATGAAATCTCCAAGCACTCCTTCTCCAAGTTAGATGAATAGCCTCTAGGCACAATCTTAGTGTAAGGGTGCAAACATACATAGACCAACTAGCCTCTAACTTGACCAACCAACCAACAACCATTTGGGAATGGAAGAGGACGAATATATAGGCTAGGAAAGGGAGTTAGGACCTCTCCAAAGATAGGATTAGGCGTTGATCTCAAGGAGGTATCTCAATGGGATAAGAACAAGAGGCCAAGTTGGGTGAATTCGACCTCATCTATGTGAAACCACTCCAGCTCGCCACTCTGGAAGATTCTAAATCACGAAGCTTATCATTTTCTTTGGGAAAATTTCCTATTCGGGATCATCGCAGGTATATGAGCAAATAGAGTGATGTCATCGTGGGTCAAGCGTGATGCAACGGGACACCATCATGTTTTTTAACCTCATAAGAGTAATGAGTCTCAAAATTAGTGTATTAGAGCTATTTCTTCAGTGAAAAATTCAAGGCATTTTCCAATCAGTGTTCTAGGGAGGATATGTGATGCATACCTAAATAAGTACACTACATTATGGTCATGTTTTGAGCACTTTGGGGTATGTCATAGGGAAGTGCAATAGGTGTGATAAAACATTGTGTAACAAGTCTCAGTGTATGAATGCACATCACCAAATAGATTACGCAAATAGTAAGAAAAATGTTCAATTACCACTGCATCATCTTCTTCATCATAGGAAACCTTATGACCTTGTGTGGAATTCAAATTTAATTCATCAGAATATGGATTACAATAACATGACATATCTTCGTTACACACACTTTAACATAAGGATTGGTGACTCGAGCAAGCAATTCCCGTGAGAAACTCTTCTATGATCAAATCAGATTCTAGATCGAATCTTTACAAAACTGTGTCTTCTTGTGAAGACAAGAGATCACCTAATGTACTTGGGTAGTCGTCAACATATATATCAATGAACTAATTGGTTAGGGTGATTCTAATCCAAATATTAATCTTATTTAAGAGACTTGGTTCCATTTGAATGATTACCAAGATCCAAAGTCCCTTGATCAACCAAGAATGTAAAAACATTATTTGGACGTAGAGGAATTTGGAAACAAGAAGTGAGATCAAAAGTAAATTCATGCATTTGCTCCTCTAATTGTGAAATGTGACCACTATGTACCTAATCACCATGTGAACTAGCAAAATGAGAATCAAGGACTTTTAAATAAACTATTGGTGGAGTAGATTTATTAAGTTAATCAAGGTAAAAATTTCCATGAGATATAGATGATAGAGGATTACAAGTATCCCTTGAAGAAATAATAATTTCAATAAAATTAGGTTCATGATTACAAGTATGTGCTTTAATTTCATCTAAAGGAATCAAGGGAACAATCTTCACCCCACACTCCATGAAATTATTAGAACATTTTTCTTCTAGATACTATCTTGATCATGGGAATGGCATGAAGGTGGGATGAGTGGATCAACAATTCGATTTTCATATTTCCAAATTCCAAAATCAACACAAGGTACCAGATTTTTTGGTAATGAAAAAGAAGGAGGAGAAGGAACAAAATGAGTGGTAGGTTCCCTGTGACCAAGAAATTATAGGATGATTATAGGAGATTTAGTTTTAAAAAATTTCAAGGATATTTGAACCAAACTCTAAAAATTTTCATTGAAGAAATCCCAATCCGCATCTTCTTCAGGAAACTCAAAACATAGGTGAAGAAATATATTATAAAAATCCTCTATTGATTCATAATACTTCATCCCGAGTTTATTAATTCTTTTATAGAAATCTCATTCATCATACTTGTAAAAGGCTTGATGAAGCTCCTTGGAGAGTTGTTTAAATGAATGAATGGAAGTGACTTGTAAGGTATGACACCAAAGCTTAACTCGACCTTCAAGTGTGAGGGTCAATAATTTTAAAGCAACATCTTCATAAATCACTTCGTTAGGATCACAAAACTTAAGAAATTGAGATGTATACTTAGCTATGGATATCCCACCCTCACCATCCAACTTTACTTGAGACAATTTTTAAATAATTTCATTGGGGAGTGAAAGATTTTGTGTGTTGGAAAACCATAATGGGATTATGATTTGGGAATGATCCATTCAAGCTAAGAGATTGAGAATTAGACTCAATGTTCCACATATTGTGATTTGACCCTCCTCCTAGTACCATTTATTGATGGTGTTGGAAATCCATCAACCAAGGGGGTCTCCCCAGTATGAAGTCCCAACTAGACCTCACAATGTTTGGAGTAGGATTCCTAACCAAGAAATAAGGTCACTTGCCATTATCATTAAGAATTTTCCTCAACTATGATTATCACCATAAGTGATTATGAAAAATATTCTTAAAACAAGAAAGTAGGTTGAAATTGTTAGGCATACAATTGTAATGCATATAAGGTACCTTCATGGAAAGGAAGGAGAGACTTAGCCTCTATAAGAAATGTATAAGTACTATCCTAAAATAGACACACAAGAGCATGTAAAGAAACATGTTGATTAATTTGCATAGTAGTTCATAAGATACCAACAATGATAACAAAAAGTAATAGTGCACATCCAACGAGATGCATACTAAAGCCAACAAAATAGTTCATTTTCTTTAGTATGTGTTAATATAAACATATACCACAAACAATGAAATAATAATATTGTGATCATTCACAACCTATTAATGAAAGTTTGTCACTTTAAGAGCTTCATATATTAAGTGAAATTTCCAAGATACAATATTACAAGGATGCAACCATAGCTCTAGTAGTGGAACATTAAGTCATCACTTTCTCCTCCAGTGTAAGATCTTCTCTCCTATACAGAACCAGAGAAGCCAGGTGAAAATTCCAAAAGTTTTTTTCTTGACTTATGAGGGTGTATTTATAACATATTAGGTGACTCTCCCCCTCCTATGTGACTCTTGACCTCCCCCATGACTCTTGAGCTTGTACTATGACTTTTTGAAATCCTACATGACCTTTGACCTTATACATGAATTTATAAATGTCTAGTGACTTTTAATATTCCATGTGGGACCATTAGGCTTCCACACATTTTACATTTCCTCATTTCTAGAAATTAATTAATTACATTTGACATATGATATGGAAAAATACATTGACATGCATGAATTTTTAATGACACTTTGAGAATCTATGAGTTGGTTATAGTGACATAATACATTATTTCATAAATTCCAAGCTCTTCTCCTTTCCGTTATGAATTTGTCTTCTTCACGATGGATATCCTATTTTTCTTCATCTTCACCCTCTAAAAGGTGTAGATGAGTGTCGAAACCTTCTAAGTCACAATGAGTTGGCACCTCTTTTCCTTGGTCCAAGACTCCTTCATATCCTTCATGACAGTTCTTCATTTTTCTCCTTCATTGCAAGTTCTCTCTTGTAACTCCTACTTGGCATATTCCTCTAGCATCACCTTTAAATGTTGAGATTGTACACCTGTAAGTGAATTCCACTTATAAAATAACAAGGTAAGCCTGAAAGTATCCTAATCTAAATTGTTTCTTATGCAACTCACTGTTTAAGCTAGGAAAATGTTCAATACTCAGTAAGAGACTTAGGGATTGCATAGTGCACAAAAGTAGCAGGTAGTGATGACAATATAATCAAAATCAATATGAAATGCACAATGACTGAGGGACAAGAAGGCTTGATTTCATAGTTTAGGGAGTCAAGGATGCAACGAGTCAGGTTTGCTCACTATGATTGTGCAATGTACAGTTCTGGAAGATCCGAGACATGTTATTGTGTAATTGAACAAGCCAAGGACTGAGATAGGTCTTGACACCTGACTGAGAATGTGCAGTGTGAAGTGTACACCTAAGTAGGGAAATATTTCATAGTGATCAAGTGCAAGAGGTGGGGATTAGAGACTAAGATTGCATAATGCATAGTTCTTAGAGGTAATGACTACACAATGCATAGTTCCACGAGGGAAGGATGGTTGAGTGGGGATTTAGATTCAATAGTTTATATTTTAAGAAAGCAATAGTATGGGTGTTTGGTCTCGCAAATTGCAAAGGCAAGAAATTCCAAGAATTGATCTAAGTGTGGAATCAATGAAGCTAAAGTATGAGATGAGAGCTCTAGCAAGACTTAAACGTGATCACACAGACAAGAGATTATCCACATCGAAATGAAACAATCAACACCATAAATCAACATCCATCCATTGAGAGGACAACAAAATAACAATTAGCTCCAAGTGCAAGACTTCCTACGTGGCTTTACAACACTTGGAACACAAGTTACAACACAACTTTTGACTGTAACTAAAAAGTGTGTTAAACTATGGAAGAGTGTCTAGCACATATTCTTATGATATATGACATCAATTAATGCAGAAAAGTGTGTTATAGAAACCTATAATGGTGGACTATGGTGAAAAACTTGCATGAGTGGAAACTACCAAAAGCGACACGTCCGATTGTAAGAATAACGGAAAGCGAGACTTGCAAAATCTATAGAAAACAAAAGTGACACCTGTGAAAGTGAAAGAAAGAAAAAATGACAGTCGTGAAAGTGAAAGTGACAAATAAGAAAATAAAAGTGCACAAAAGCGATAGTTGAGAAAAAGCACTAGAATGATGATATAATTTACACTAAGAGTGAGAGAAACTGTCATATAATGTTTCACAATAACTATTGGCATGGATTGTGTAGTACACTGCCCCTATCAACTATGCAGGCATTATCAATGGGGTTTGCTAGGATCTATGAGTTGTACAATTCATATTACCAAAGACTATGGAATCATTTTTACTAGTGAAATGACAAGCTCTATTTCCCGAGGTTTTGCAAGCGTTGTTCTCAAGGACTACACAATGCTTCTCTACAAAGGTAAACATTGACTACTAAGATTGCAAGAAATAGGTATGCTAAAAAATGCATCAAAAGTGAAGCATTTGTAAGAAAGTGGCTCCGACACTTAGCAAATCATCAATTGGACATGAAGCAACTCTGATGAACTTGGAATGTCAGATTTTAGGATCACAAGGAGGCTCCAAAATTCAAGAGTAGGAAAACTTTCAAACGGTGTTTGTCATAGAAAAGATAAGCTGACCATTTATGGGTCTATGATCATTTTCAAGCCATGTTCTAGCCTTATATTTCTACTTCACTGATACCACACTTAATTAATTTATGAATATTTCTTGTCTTTACATCTTGTCTGACCAAACACTCCACATATTTCCTTCTTGAAATGCACATTGCATAGTCTCAAGTCTGAGTTAGCCATCATTTCCTCCTATAACAGTGCACTACACAGCCACTACCTCTAATAACTCTGCATTGTGTAATTCATGTTCCCTGTCCTTGCCTCCTACTCTTGATAACTACACAATATTTTCCAAGTCTAGTCTCAACTATGCACTGTACATTCGAAGTCAGTAGTAAGATCTTATTTCAGTCCTTGGCTTACTCAACTGCATAAGAAATTGTTTCAATCTTTCCAGAAATGTGCATTGCACAATCACATTGAGCAAGACTGCCTCATTTCATCCTTAAATCCATAAACTACACAATATTGCATTAGTGTCCCCTAGTCACTATGTACTGTAAAGTCCCAATGACTAGATGCTCATCACTTCCTTATGTTTATGCGCACTGTACAATCCTTGAGCTTTCTCCTAAATCATTTATATTGTCTTGGCTCAATCATTGTGCTACATAATAAATAAGATAGATCGAGAGATTTTGCGATTGATGTCATCTTGTCACGAGTTTATTCCATTTGCAAGTTTTGAGATATTGAAATGACATGATGATAATCAAGGAGGATGTTAACGAGATCATATAAGAAGACCCTTATGAAGCTAGAGACACAAAGAAATGATGAAGCCAAGAGATGGAAGGGACACATGATCATGACAAAAGATTGAAGACCAAGATAACATGGAAGACTCCATATCAACTAACCTTCTAGAGAATGAAGATGAATAATAAGAAAATACCCATCATGAAGAAGTTGAAGTCATAACAACAAAGAGAATAGAGAATAGTCATATGTATCAATGTATTCTTCTACATCACATGCAAAATGTAATTATGTAAATTCCAAGAAATGAGAAAATGTAAAACGTGTGTAATACCAATGGGTCTGACATGGAACATGAAAAGTCATTTAAAAGTTTTAAAGTCATGTAGAAGCTCAAAGCTGACATCTAAATTTGAAAAGTCATAGTAGAATATCAAGAGTCTTTAGGGAATTCAAGGGTCATGTGGTAGGTGGAGAGTCACCTCATTTGTTATAAATACTCAAGAGAAGTGATTTTTTACTTTTCACCTTGACTTATCTTATTTGGATTATGAGAGAAGATCTTTCTTTGGAGGAGAAAGTGGTGACTTATGTTGCCCTACTGGAGATAGGGTTGCATCATTGTAATCATGTATATTGGGAATTTCACTTAATATATGAAACTCTTATATTTGAAATACTTTCATGCATATGTCATGAATGATTGTAAGACTATTCTTTCATTATTTATAGTGTATGTTTATGTTAACAATTAATAATAAAAATGAACAATTCCATTGGATTTGGTATGCATCTCATTGAATGTGCATCGTCATTTTCTTTTATCATCATTGTTATCTTCTGAAATACTTTAGAGGTTAATGAACGATTCTTTCCATTCTCATGTGTGTCTTTTTTGGGATAGTACTATTGTGTTTCTTATATAGGCTCACTCTCTAGTTTCCCTTCCATGAAGGTACCTTATATACATCACAATTGTGTGCCTCAGAGTGTCAACTTACTTTCTTGTTCCAAATATTATTTTCATAATGTCTTATGTTAATCATTACAACAAAGGAAAATTTATAAGAATAATGGCAACTAGCCTTATCTATCAGTTGAGGCTCCTACTCCAAATTTTGTGAGGTCTAGTTGGGACTTCATACTAGGGTGACCCCTTATGTTAGTAGACTTCTAGCACCATCAACAAGTCGCAGTAGAAGGAGGGATGTATGACAATCAGAGCCTATAGATTTTGTTATGAATCTCTTATCTTGAATGGATTCTCCCATAATCTCAATCCCGGGGTGTGTCTCCCAGAATTTCAATACTTCAATTCCTGCAAGACTAATAGACAACTTGTTACATCTTAAGTTTGATGGTGATGGTAAATCATCTATTCTAGACTGTACATTTTTGTGTGTAAAATTTTGTAATTTTCATGAAATCGATTGTGAAGAATATTTTTGTACCCTTTTTACCTTCACACTTGAAGGTTGAGTTAATAAATGATTTCACACATTACCTGTTGCTTCTATTCATTCATTTGAAAAACATGTTATGGAATTTCATGAATATTTTGGAAGGCATGATCGTAAAGATATATATAAAGGAATCAGTCGACCTAGAATGAAACCTAGTGAATCATTAGAGACTTTTCTTGATTATTTTCTTCACGTTTGCTATGAATTTACTAAATAAGATGTAGATTTGGATTTCATGAGTGAAAATTTTCAATCATTGGTTCTAGTCTCTTTGAAATCATTTTATTAGATTATGTTAATGATTTTACTCCTATAACATTTCTCATTCATGAGGCACCTTCATTCTCATAGGAGGAATCTACTACTTATTTTGTTGCTTTCCCTCCTCATTTCCCATTACTAATCAAAGGTACCTCCTGTGTCAATGTTGGAGTTGTGAAATCTGAAAACCAAATTGTTGCCCATTTCTCCCACATTCATCTTCTCCTCACGAACCAATTTCCATTTGAAAGGACTTTCGTGCTTTTCATTACCCTACTGAATCTAATTCCTTGTTTCTTCAAGATAACACAAATATACATAATCTTAATATTGAATTGGATCTAATTAAAATTAGCAGTTGTTCAAGGGATACTTTTCACCCTATATCATTTACACCTCATTACCCTCTACATATTGATTTTCTTAATCAATCTACTACACCTTTATTTTCTCTAGATACTTTTGATTCACAATTTTTTAGTTCACATGTTAATCTCTCTTCTAAGGATGAATATTCTCTCAATCTCTCTTCTCTTTTTCAAATTCCTTAATGTCAAAATGATGTTTCTACATTCTTGGTTGATCAAGGATCCTTTGATCTTGGTAATCATTCAAATGAAACAAAATCTCTTAACTAAAATGAATGTTTGTACAATCATCACATTAACACCCATGAATCCATTAATATGGATCTTAATCAATTCCAAAGTACATTGGATGGTCTCTTGTTTTCACAAGAATAATTGGATTTATAAAGTTTTGACCAAGAATATTTTTTTTCATGGAAGACTTTCTCACACGAATTTCTTCCTCAAGTCACCACCGTTATGTGGAGATGTGTGTAATGAATCAATTGATAGATCATGTTCTCCTAATTCACATTCTGACAAATTAAAGTTGAATTCCACACAAGGTGTTAAGGTTTCCCATGAAAAAGAAGAAGATGTGGTAACCATTGAGCACTCTACTTACAATTTGGGTAATCTATTCGATAATGTTGAGACATATAATGAAATTATTGATTCTAATGGATTTCATCTAATGAATAATGACATTTTTGAAATAAATGGTGATATTTGTCTACAAAGAAATGTTGAAATGACCATGGTTTCAAAATTCAATCATTTAATTTTCAAATTATTGATTTTGGACATTATTATCTAGTTTCGTTGGGTCGTGGCTCCGACAAGCCCGGAACGGTCCTGCGCTGAATCACAATGTGACCTAGCCCCCGCGCCGCCCCTATGCTGGTGTCATGATCATTTGCAGCTACGGCTTTTGCAGCCATGCCTAGTGATGGGGAGGGGGATCCTCCCCTCCTCCCTATAGAAGTCATAGAATTCCAGAAAATTATCGAAGCATGCAACAGACGCCCTCCATCTGCTCAACAACAGAAATTCGTTAAGAAAAAGGATTGCATTGCCTCAGTGACCCTTCCTGAGGAAGAAACCTGTCGCTCGTCTCTGAATCTAGCTGATAAAGGGCTCATAGGGCAGTTCACTGGCCTCTGGCCATCGCCCAAATCTGTAGTAGACTGGATCAAGAGAAACTGGACCCCTCTAATCAAGGAAGGAATTAAACCTTATTTTGTAGGCAAAGGTTTCTTTGTATTTGTCTTTGAATCGGCAGAAGACCGGAGCCTCATCTTCAGGAATGGGCCATACTTCGTGGGGCCACAGGGACTATACTTAAACAAATGGTCCCCAGATTTCGATCCGACCAAAGATGTTCCTTCTGCGCTTCCAGTTTGGGTGCGGCTCCCCCACCTCCCTCTGCACTGCTGGAGCCAGAAATCTCTCCAAATCATTGGCAATTTCCTTGGCAAATACATTGATCAGGCCGCAAGGAAAGATCAATACTCCTGCGCCCGAATATGCATGGAAGTATATTTGGAAGAAGGACTACCCGAAGCAATAAAACTCACAGTGGCAGGATGGTCACATATCCAAGAGCTGGATTATGAGCAGATCCCCTTTAAATGCAGGCACTGTCATGGCTATGGCCACTTCGCAAAACACTGCAAGAAAAAAACGGAAGAACAGAGCCAACCCCCCAAGGGAGATCAATGGACTACAATCCAGAAAACAGGCCATGCAAAAGCACCAGGGAAAGGAGCCACAAAGGGGAATAATCAAGGAAACCCCGGCAAAGAAAATGAAACCCAATGAAAACCGAATGAGACCCCTATCTCTGAGGAAGCCTCTCCATCAGAACCCCAAGAAATGGATCTGATCAATCCAGCATAGGCCGAAGAACCACAGGCAAATAAAGAGCAAGGCGGAGAGGTATCGCTCGGCTCTCCTCAGGGCAACCCCTTCAGGCCTTCATATGCAGATATAACAAAGAAGAAAAAATTGCCAGAACCTTCAGACTCCTCAAAGGAAGAGACCTATGAGAGACCCTCGAAGAAAGCAGGTAGGAAGAGCCACAAAGTAGCTAGGGAGGAGGAGGTAGAGCGCCTCAAAATGAAAGGCAGCCAGTCCACAATCAAGATGACTATAGGAAGAAATACTAGAGGAAGATCCATCAAGGGAGGAATCCCAAATCCCTCTCCAGGTAAATAATGCGTATAGTCTCTTGGAACTGTAAAGGCCTAGGGACCCAACCAAAAATTGAAGCCGTCAAAGATCTGATGAAAATAGAACCCTCAGACATCCTCTTGCTCCAAGAGACCAAAATCTAAGGGCAAGCCCTCAAGGATATCAACAAATCTAAATGGAAGAAAAATGAAGGCATAGCAGTCAGCTCAAGGGGAACCTCGGGAGGCGTTGCAACTCTCTGGTCGAAAGATCAGTTCCACCTGTCAAACTCCCATGAGACCCAACATTGGATCTTCACGGAGCTCAAGCATTTAGAAAGTAAGTTAAATATAGCCTTATTCAATTTATATGTTCCTGTTAACTATGTAGAAAAAAGAGACTGTTGGAATACTCTCTTGGCCTTCTTAGATCAACACTCCCTAAATAACATTGTCCTGGGAGGAGATCTCAACTTAGTCATGAAGCCAAAAGAAAAAAGGGGGGGAAACAACAACAGAGATCAGTTGCTCCCTTAGGTAGAGGAAATAATGTAGCAGAGGGATCTTCTTGATTTTTCCCCGGTGAGAGGAAAATATACTTGGACCAATAACAGAACTGGGCCTGTCCACATCGCTGCCCGGCTGGACAGATTTCTAATTCAAAGTTCCCTGCTGATGGAAAATCTCCTCATATCAACAAAAATTCTCCCCAAGCTCTCCTCGGACCATAAGCCAATACAACTCCTTTTGGCCCCTGAAGAAGATCTTGGTCCCATTCCATTTAAATTCAGTCCACTTTGGATCGAAAAAGCAGGGTTCATGGACACTGTTCAATCAGCTTGGGATATCCCCATCAACGGATCCCCAAGTTTTGTGTGGGAGCAAAAATTAAAAGCCACCAAAAAAGCTCTTAAAGAGTGGCTAAGAAAACTCCACAACCCCATCACCCAACAGAGAAAACTGGATGTCCAGCAGTTGGAAACCTTGCAAATTGGTATGGAAGCGATTCACATTACCCCGGAAATTATAAATAAAGAAGCAGCCTTTCAAAGAAACGTCCATCAATATTTCAAAAGCGAAGAAGAGCACTGGAGACTTAAATCTCGCAGCCTCTGGTTAAAGGCAGGAGATCGAAACACTTCCTTTTTCCACCGACAATACAAAGCCCGCCTATCTCGGAATCATATCACTGAGATCAAAAATGATGAAGGGCAGATCTGTAATAAATTTGATCAAATAAAAATTGCAGCTAAAAACCATTTCAAAGATCTATATGGCACAAGGCATGAAGGAAGCAAAGAAGACATTGAAGATCTACTCTCCCATATTCCTCACCTCATCACTCATGAGGACAATCAAGTTTTACTGAAACCAGTATCTGAAGAAGAAATCATCAAGGTTATTTGGGCAATGGAACCAGATAAGGCCCCTGGGCTAGATGGCTTCACAATACACTTCTTCAAAGTTTGCTGTGACATCATCAAAATAGACTTGCTGAAAATGATACAAGGTTTCTTTGGGAAAGCCAAGATTGTGGGAGGCATCAACTCCACCTTTCTTGCTCTAATACCAAAAGAGGCCAACCTGGAAACATTCGGCAGGTTTAGGCCCATCTCCTTATGCAATGCCTCCTATAAAATACGGTCTAAAATTATGGCAAATAGAATTAAACACCTGCTTGACAAACTAATATCCAATGCCAAAGGGGGGTTTGTCAAAGGCAGACACATCTTGGACAATATCATCCAAGTGCAGGAAGCCATTCATTCCAGCAAACAGATGAAAGAGAAGGGGATGTTGATCAAGCTTGATATGGCTAATGCATTCGACAGAGTCAACCATTCTTTTCTTCTCCAAGTCCTTCAATCCTTTGGCTTTCCTCCTCAATTCATCAACCTTATCAAAGCTTGCATCTCATGCCCCTGGATTTCCCCCATGGTCAACAGGTGCCCAACATCTTTCTTTCAAGCTCAGCGCGGATTAAGGCAAGGCTGCCCTCTCTCTCCATTCTTGTACATTCTCATGGCCGATTCTCTTAGCAGGAAGCTGGCTACGGAAATGAACACAGGCGATCTCCCAGGAATCCGAATCGCAAATTCTCTAAAACCAATAAATCATGCTCTCTTTGCAGATGACTCCATTCTTCTAGGAGGAGCCTCTACTAGAATAGCAGTCAATTTTGGTGTTGTTTTAAAAAGTTATTGTAGAGCTTTAGGAGCTGTGATAAATGATAGAAACAGTTCGATCTTCGGTTGGAATGTGAGTCAACATAACCTCAATAATATAGCCTAGATCCTAGGATTTGAGTGCTTCGCACAATGGGACAGCATCAAATATCTTGGCTTACCCCTCACATCTGGAGTCAATAACAGATCTCTGTGGCACGGCATCATTAGCAAAATTAAAGACACGATCACTTCCTGGGGAGGTTATTGGCTAACCAAGGGAGGGAAAATTATTCTACTTAAATCCGTCTTATCTTCTCTTCCCATTTATCAAGCCTCCTTTCTTCTGGCCCCGAAACACATTATGGAATAGATCTCTTGTCTTCTAAGAGACTTTCTTTGGAAAGGAGGCAGAGGAAATCACAAAAAAATTCATTTGGCAAACTGGGATCTAGTCAAGCGACCAATTCTGGACGGTGGGCTTCAGATCAGAGATCCTGCTCTCTCTAACCTGTCACTTGGATGCGAGCTTCTGTGGAAAATATATTCAGATCCTAGACACCTGGTCAGTGAAACGTTCATCTCAAAATATGCACAGGGGATCTCCCTCAGGCACCTGTCAGAAAATAATACGACAGCAGGCACACACACCTGGAATCTCTGCAGGAAAAGCATAAGCAGCTTCAGCAAACATCTATACCGCATCCCCGGCAATGGGGAGAAGACCCTTCTTTGGAAAGACCGCATCATGAACAGTCCTCCACTCAACTCCCACGCAGAAATCTAGGACATCAGAAACTGGCTCCACGATGCAGGAATAAGAAAGTTGAATGATATCTCTGAGTGGGACAGCAGAGGAAATTGGATCGAATGGGCGATCCCTCCTGTGCTAGTGCAGCTTCAATATCAAATCAAAATTCTCAAATCACTGCTCCTAAATGCAGCGCCGGTACACCACAACACCACAGACAGATGAGGGTGGGGTGAAACTGGGTTTTATACGCCATCTTTGGGTTACTCTGCCCTGCATATCAAAAAAGACAGACTGAGAACGCCATCGTCCTGGAAACAGGTATGGAGTGCCAAGGGACTCCCTAAAGTTAATTTCTTCTTTTGGATCCTCATGCAGAATAAACTTTGTTGGGCCTCATAGATGCGCAATGTGTAGAAACACAGGAGAAACAACCTCCCACCTATTTATTGACTACGTTTTTGCTAAAGAAGTGTGGTCATTAACTCTTCTTGGACTGCCCGCCTCCCCGCCCCAACACAGCTTCATTGCTGATTTTTTTTCTGATTGGCTTCATTACTACCCTCAACCCATCCCAAATAAATCCTTATGGTTTCACATATGACTTTCCATTCCCAAATTTGTATGCTGAGAAATTTGGCTGGCTGGGAATGACTTAATCTTCAATAATTCCTCTCGCTCTCCTGCTAAATCCGTCTCAATTGCTAAAGCCCTTCTCATTGAATCTATGCTCCAGCATTCCGTGATCTCTAACTCCTCCCTTCTCCCGTCTGAAAAGGCTTAGCTGAACCTCCACAGCCCTCACCCCTCTAGCAAAGTCCGTTCCCTCCCCTCTCCCCTCCCCCCTCCTTCTTGGAAAATTAGAGAGTCTGAAGCAGCTTTTCAAAACTGGTGGAAGATCCAAAACACAACTTCAATCTTCTTTGATGGTGCCTCCAAAGGAAATCCGGGGACTGCGGGAGCTGGAGGAGTCATATACTTCGCAGACAATCTCAGAAAGGTCCATTTCTGTTGGGGGCTGGGCATTTCCACAAACAATCAAGTAGAGCTTCTTGCTCTCACAAAAGCCTACCAAATAGCCTGGGATAAAGGCATCAAAGAATGCCAAGCATTCGAAGACTCAGAAATCCTCATTAGGAAGATCAATTCAGATGACCAGTTCAACAACGCAATCCTCAACAAGTCTCTGAACAGATTAAAGCTAATCCTGCAAGATTTCACCTCAGTCAAAATATATCACATCCTTAGAAGTCTGAATAGGGAGGCAGACGAAATGGCAAACAAAGGTTGCCTCTTAGCACCGGGAGCTCTCAACTACAATGGCAACAACGTCAATTCATATTGCATACCTTAGCCCATGGGCAGATCAGAATAAGAAGCAGGAAGCAAGGATCATATCACAGTGAACATGCACGAGAGGTATATGACTGTTACTTTCGGCATATCAACTATAACAGGGCACAACAAGAGGTGTATAGGTAAATCTGGGGTACTTTCTCCTTCTCAAATTCATTCTCACAGGGAAGCAACAGCTTGATAAAGATGGAGGTCTGCAATTGCTCAGTCAAGGAGATCTAAACAGAGGAGTCTTGCCAAGTCTTTCTTCCATCGATCCTGAAGGCGGCAGATGCACCCCACCTCGACAATCATATGGACTTTGTCGACATCCACTATGTTGACGTTCCTGCATTCAGAAAGGGA
The DNA here is from genome assembly GCA_000404065.3 of Pinus taeda. NCBI lineage: Eukaryota > Viridiplantae > Streptophyta > Pinopsida > Pinales > Pinaceae > Pinus > Pinus taeda. Next base: position 24,235 of record APFE030220407.1, read on the forward strand.
CCGGATGGAGTACTATGTAAAAGAATATTGTTGGACAGTTTTTTGCAGACGCCTTTGGGTTCGGTTGGAGGGCTCCACAACTGATGCAATGGCTAGATACTGAAACCAACCGCCTACAGTGACAACAACCCAAAATGCCCCAGAATCTGCAGTGGCTTTCAGCTAAAACCGCAGTAAAACTTGTATTTATGCCGGAAAAGGAACAGAGCTCTGAGAGGTCTCCAGGAATTTCCCAGGCTTGCAGAATCTCCCAAGGCGGGAAAAATGAAAGGAAGCTATGTAAAATTGGTTGAATAGGCCTTGGGCCAATCATATTTCTTAATAAATTATAACCGTTACAGTTAAAAAAAAAAAAAATCAATCATTTAACATTTGTAAGTTCAAGGACTTGTCGGGAAGTTGAGGCACATCAACTAGAGTTCATGGTGATGTCAGGATTTCACAATCTCGATGAGATAGTTGAGCTAGGCCAGATTAGAATTCTCTCACATAATTATTTCCTCAACATTGTTTCATTGTCTCTAATCACACTCCTGAAGGATGTCAAGCGTTTATGAGTTAATCTTATTAATCCTCAAGACAAAGCTAAAGATTCTTGTTTGGCTAATTCTTCTACATGGAGGTCTATTGTATCTAACCCAAGACTGGAATGCATATCTTTCTTGGATGTACATAGCTTTGAATCCTATCATTCTGATTATTTAGATAGAGATCATCATTGGCTAAAACATTTCACCTTGTCAAATTATTCTATGATAAGGTCACATTTGAATTTGAAAAGTCATAGTAGAAGCTCAATAGTCTTGAGGGAGGAAAAGGGTCATGTGGTAGGTAGAGATTCACCTCATTTTTTATAAACACACCCTCATATCTCAAGAGAAATTATTTCGGAATTTTCACCTTGGCTTCTCTTATTTGGCATAGAAGATAAGAACTTTATTTGGAGGAGAATGTGGTGACTGTATTCATTTTACATGACTATATTCAAGTTTAGGAGAGGTTTTTGTCATGGCTTGGTGCCAATATCTTCTGTATTTGTGTATCTTGATCTTCTTGTTTCGGTATCTTTTTGAAGATAATAATACATAAGAAGTAGAATCTAAAGAAGTATTATCTCAACCAACTACCATAGTTAAGATAAATTGAATAATTTAGATTTCCCTTAATTTCTCAATACATAAAAGGGTCACCCCTTATGTTGGAAAACTTCTAACACCATCGACAAGTGGTAGTTGATGGAGGGCCAGATGACCAATTGATCCTATTTATTCTATTTCAAATCTCTTATCTTGAATGGCTTCTTCTAAAATCTTAATCCCATGGTGTGTCTCCCAGAATGTCAATCCTTCAATTCGCATGAAGCTAATAGACAACTTGTCGCATCTTATGTTTGATGGTTTTGGTAAAGAATCTATTCTAGAGAATACCTTTTTGTTTCTAATTTTTTTTAATTTTCATGAAATCGATTGTGAATAATATTTGTGTACTATTTTTACCCTCACATTTCAAGGTCGAGTTAAGAACTAGTGTCAGATATTACCTATCACTTCTATTCATTCATTTGAACAAAATGTTAAGGAATTTCATGAATATTTTGAAAAGTATGATTATAAAGCTATATATATATAATCAATCAACTTAGAAGGAAACCTAGTGAATAATTAGAGGCTTTTCTTGATTACTTTCTTCACATTTTCTATGAATTTACCGAATAAGATGTAGATTTGGATTTCATGAGTGAAATTTTTTAGTTATTAGTTCTAGTCTCTTTGAAACAATTTGCATTATATTATGCTAATGATTTTACTCCTATAACATTTCTCGATCATCAGGCACCTTCATCCTCGTAGGAGGAATCTATTACTCCTTTTATTCCTTTCCCATTACCAATCAAAGGTGCCCCCTGTGTGGAGGTTGGAGTTGTGAAATCTGAAAAGCAAATTGCTGATCCATTTCTCCCACATTCATCTTCTCCCCATGAACGAGTTTTCATTCGAAAGAAATTTCATGGTTCTCATTACCCTATTGAATGTAATCCCTTGATTCCTCAAGATACCACCAATCTACATAATCTTAACCTTGAATTGGATCCAATTGAAATTAGTGTCTATTAAAGGGATACTTTTCATCCTTTATCATTTACACCTCATTACCCTCTGCATCTTGATTTTCTTAATCAGTCTACTACATCATTAATTTCTCCAAATACTTTTGATTCACAATTTATTGGTTCACATGGTAATAGCTCTTACAACATGCTAATATCTCTTCTAAGGATAAATATGCTCTCAATGTATCTTCTCTTTTTCAAATTCATCAATGTCAAAATGATGTTTCTACATTCTTGGTGATCAAGGAGCCTCTGATCTTGGTATTCATTCAAATGAAACCAAAGATCTTAACTAAAATGAGTTTTTGGACAACCATCACACTAACACCCATGACTCCACTATTATGCATGGTGATGGGTTCCAAAGTACATTTGATGATCTCTTCTTTTCACAAGAAGAATTCGATTTGTAAAGTTTTGACCTACAATATGATTTGATCATGGAATATTTTCTCACAAGAATTTATTCCTTAAGTCACCAGCCTTGATGTGGAGATGCGTGTCATGAATCAATTGATATATCATGTTCTCTTAATTCAGATTATGGTGAATTAAAGTTCAATTCCACGCAAGGTGATAAGGTTTCACATGACAAAGAAGAAGATGCGTAATCGTTGGGCACTCTTCTTACAATTTGGGTAACTTATTTGATGATGTTGAGACATATAATGAAATTGTTAATTCTAATGGCTCCCATCTAATGAATAATGACCTTGTTCAAAGAAATGGTGATAGTTGTCTACAAACAAATGTTGAAATGACCATGCTTGAAAATTCAATCATTCAACATTTGTATGTTCAGGGACTTGTGAAAATGTTGAGGCACTTCAACTGCATTTCATGGTTATGTCAGTATCTCACAATCCTAATGAGATAATTCAACAAGTTACAAGTTACAAGTTAATGTTATTAATCCTCAAGATAAATCTAAAGATTCTTTATGTGGCTATTGTTTATGCATGGAGGTCAATTTTATCGAACCCAAGATTGGAATGGATATCTTTGTTGGATTTACATAGATTTGAATCCTATCATTCTGATTATTGAGATAGAGATCATCATTGGGTAAAATATTTCTCCTTGTCAAATTCTTCTGTGATTAGTCAACTCCTTATCCTTCTTGTATGTGTTTTAGAGCTATTCATTTTTCTAACACAATCAATCCTTTCGAGTATCATTTAATTCTTGAATCATCTGGTGGATCAAAACCCTCATGCTAATATGGATATTGGATTTTATCTAACATATGTCTCTAATCTTTTGTCATCTTGGTATACTAATTGATTTCATGGATTTAAAATACCAGCAATTGGTTTTAATTCCTCAACTTTCATATTATTGGTTTGGTACAAAATTGGGCATAAAGGGAACTGATTAAGAAACAATAATATTGTAGGTTAAGCCACTAATATGATAATAACACCTTCTCTTTCTAGGACAGGTTATGCATGATCATATCTGTATTTTGCAACACTATTTTATATATTTTAATTGCTCGTATCTTTTGCACTAGCCGGTTAGGAGAAGCTTTGGTGGCACATTGGGAATTTCACTTCTTAGTTCCAACCTTCTAGCACATTAGGTTAGGAGTATGTCTTGATACATTTTTTATTTTCTAGTTGCATTGCATGACCTCGCATTTTTCTCTACATCTAGACTTTATGTTAGTTCAATTTTTTTCTTTATGTCTTGCATTTTTTCTTACATTTTTCTATTCTTTTTCTTGTGTCTTTCTTGTTTGTCTTTTATTTCATGTTTTTTTTACTAAGTCTATGCATGAAAAGTACTCTTGTCTAGCTCAAAAGACAATGTGGAAAACTTTAAAAAGGTAAATTTGGAGGGAGAACAATGCTTGTCTAGTCTATAATCTGCTTCTTTGTTTAGATTTGCATATATTTTAAATTTAATGATGTATGGATACAAAATGCAACTCATTCGAGAGGTAAATCCTCTGTCCAATCTACAAATCCCTTATCTATTTTAGGATCTTCATTCTTGACTCAACCTTGTAATTAACTGTTCTTTTCACCCATCGACTCAATTGAGTAGAGAAGAGAAAAGAGAAAACTTAAAACAAGTATATCAATTTTAGAAAACATTCAAATCCATCGAACAAGGAACAACCTCTCTTGCACATAAAATAAGTTAGGATCCCTCTTCTACCCTAGTGCAATGAAGTATAATAAATGTTCAATCATATTAAAAAAATGAAGGGTGAAGAAAAGAAAGGATGCATATGCAAAGAGGTGAAGCTAGAAACTTTGTTGGGGTATTGAACATTCCTTCTAGTAGTCAAACAATGGTTGTGATTTCTTAACGTGACTCTGTTATGATACTGAATAGGCTCACTGGTAGTAGCCCAACACTAGGGAATGTTCTTAACTCTAAGCATCAAAAGCTCAGAATATTTATTATCCTTCTCCCCTATGAAAATAATTGATGTATGAATAGTCTTGTAAGTTTGTTTGATGCTAATAAAGGAAAGCTATATCTTTAATTGGGATAAGTAGAAATTATGGGGTAATCTACATGGTGAATCAATACTTCCTGAAAGACTAGTACTTTGTGCTAAAAGCTAGACCTAAACGAAGAAGTTGGAGTTCATGTAGTATTTCACTAGGTGTTGTTCCTATGGCAAACACCCTCCAAATTTTTTCCTACGATTGAATTTTGCAGCCTCTTTGTGATCTTATGATTTATTGTTTAAAGATTTTCATAGCCATTTCATGATTGGTTAATTTTTTCTAAGTGATCAAGTCATGTTTTCAAAATCTAAGTGTCCAAGTAACTTTCTTATACATGTTTATCCTTTTAATACATTCTCAAATGCACCTCATCCTAGCAAGCTCATTAGTCAATGTTTACCCTTAGAGATAAGCATTGTGGATTCCTTGAGAATAGTCCTTGTGTAGTCTCTAGAAATAGTTCCTGATGAAGAGTACCTAGTAACATTGATTGCATAATATTTATTGGGAGGCATTTTGCGACTATCAGGCATTGAGAAATCCATGATAACAATTTTTTCACAGTTGACAGGGATAGTGACTACACAATCCATGTGGACAGTCAACGAAAAATTCCAATTGATAGTCCCTCTCACTCTTAGTTGCAAGTGTACCATTTTCCCAATGAGTTTTCTCAAATATGATTTTTACATGCTTTTACTTTCATAAGTGTCACTTTCACTTTTGCGACTTTTTTCGTTGCTTTATTTCACTTTTGCAAGTGTCATTTTTTCTTTCTTTAGCTTATGCATGTGTTGCTTTCACTTTCGTTAGCTTTTGCAAGTGGTGTTTTCACCTATTATTACTGTCGTTAGTGTCACTCTTTGTGAAAGGGAGTTATATCATGTCTTTTCAAGGAATTTTTAGCATTTTCTCTTATACATATGGGATCTATATGTCATAGAGATATGCATTGGACTCATTCCCAAAGTATTGTGCATTTCCTTGTTGCAATCAACATTAGTGTCACAAAGTATATTGAAAGAGTTACACTTTGAGGTAAGTGTAATTTTGTTGTTATTTCATTGGATGCATGCTAATTCTAGGTGTTAATTTTTCCATTTTCATGTGGTCCATCATTTATGAATGTGTGATCATGTTCAAGTCACGTTCTGGTATTATCCTTCTTTTTCATTGATTCCAAACTTAGCCAATTGTTGAATCATTCCTCTCTTTGCAACTTGCCTTTCCAACCACTCCTCATCTTTCCTTCCTGAAATGCAAACTACACAATATCAAGCCCTAGTCAACCATCATTTCGCCCTAGAACTACACAATGCATAGTCACTATCTCCAAGAACTATATATTGTGTAATCCCTTTGCCCAGTACCTACCTCCTACCCTTTCTAACTATACAATATATCCCAAATTAGGCTTCAAATACACACTATGCATTCTGAGTTAGTAGTCAAGCCTTTTCTGATTCCTTGACTTTCTCAACTATGCAATCAATTGTCTAATTCATTCCATATCTATGCATTGCATAATCACAGTGAGCAATCCTACCTCACTGCATCCCTGACTCCCTAAACTATGAAATATTTCCTTCTTGTCCCTCATTCATTATGCACTACATATCCATAGTGACTAGACCCTCATCACTTAGTTTTGTTTCTGTGCATTGCACAACCCCTGGGCCTCCTCCTTAATATTGTACATTTTCTCATCTGAATCATTGTGCTACATAAGAAATAAGATAGATTACAATATTTGGTGACTGGTATCATCTTGTCATGAGTGAATTCAATTAGTAGGTGTTTTATGTTGAAATGGGAGGATGATTCTTAAGGAGGATGCTAAGGAGATCATGTAAGAAGACAAATGTGAATCTAGAGACGTAAAGAGATCATCAACCGAAGAGATGAAGGGAAATTGGATCATGATAGAAGATTGAAGATCATGATCACATGGAAGACTCCATATCATCCAACCTTTTTGACGATGTAGATGGTTAAGAAGAAAATACCCATCATGAAGAATTAAATTTGATATATGAAAAGAGAATATCTTGGCCTTTTTGCACTATCAAGTCTTATGTCACTATTTCCAAGTCATGGCTTCTCAAAGTGTCACAACAAAATTGATATGTATTAATGTATTTTTCCACATCACATGTCGAATGTAATTATGTAATTTCCAAGAAATGAGAAAATGTAAAATTTGGGGAAGCCCAAGGGTCCCACATGGAATGTGAAAAGTCAATAGAAAGTTCTAGTCATGTAGAATCTCAAAGGTCACATGGGAATTTGAAAATTCATTGTAGGAGCTCAAGAGTCATGAGGGAAGTCAATAGTCACATGGTAGGCGTAGATTCACCTCATTTGTTATAAATACACCATCATAGCTCGAGAGAAAGTATTTTTGACCTTGAACCTTGACTTCTCTAGTTTGGCATAAGAGAGAAGATCTTTATTTGAATGATCAAGTGGTGACTTAATGTTCCACTATTTTAGCTAGGTTTGCATCATTGTAATCATGTATTTTGGTACTTTCACTTAATTTATGAATCTCTTAATGTTGACATAGTTTCATGCATATTTCATGAATTATTGTAAGACTATTCTTCATTTCTTTCACTGTATGCTTATGTTAACACACACTAATGAAAAGGAACTAATTTTGTTGTCTTTGGTATGCATCTCATTGAATTTTCATTATTATTTGATTTTATCATCATTGTTATATTGTGAACTACCTTTTAGATTAATCAATTATTCTTTCCATGCTCTTGTGTGTCTCTTTTAGGATTGTACTATTACTTATATTCTATAGGCTCACTCTCTTTTTTTGCTTCTATGAAAGTACCTTATACACATCACAATTTTATGCCTCATAATGCCAACTTACGTGCTTGTTTTAAATATTTTTTACAAAATATCTTATGATAATAATTGGAGCCAAGTCAAATTCCTAAGAATAATTGTAATTGATCTTATTTCCTAATCAAGGCTCCTACTCCAAACAATGTGAGGTATAGATGGAACTTCATACTGGATAAACCTCTTGTGTCATTGGACATATAGAACCGTCAATATGCTGTAAAAAATTTATGTAAACCATAATTGAATAGACCCTTATAGCTCTTATGACAGAGGATATGCATAACCCTCAGAAAACAATAGTGAATTTCAACCAAAGAAAGAGATGGATGATGAGATTGATGGATTTTCAATGCTAATGAGGAGAACATCGAGAATAATATGCAGCAAAAAAAGGGCATCCATCTTGAAACTATGAAAAACACCGTCCAAAAATTTTCCTACACTTGAATTTTGTAATCCTATCATCTATCATTTCTTGATTATTCTAACTTTCTTCACAATTGGTTGATAGTTTTCTAAGTGATTAATTCTTCTTTTGAGATTCTAATGGTCAAAATTGGTTGCTTACACATTCATGGTTCTTGATGTATTCATAACCACACCTTTCCTATGAAAGCTCAACAATCAATGTATACCTCTATTGAAGCCCCAAAAATCGGGTCTACAACAAGGGGGACACCCACCTGGTCTGGACCTTGGTTAGCAGCTACTTTTCCGTTTGGTATAGTGGGTCCGACTGGGGATATGGGACTAGTTTCCAAATTTATGTGTGTGTGTGAAGGATCAATATTTATTTTCTAAAAGTTCCTAAGTGATATGCTCTAATTATAACTCTAATCTAATGACATGAAATTGTATCCTAATAAACAGAAATATCTAAGTCTACACTAACCCGGGGTGTAATCCGTCTATTATGCAATCTACAATGATTTCAGATAGCAATCGGTAATAAATATCATTCAACTGTTATGAGAAAATAATTCAATATAGATAAACCACTTCGTATAAAAAGTTAGATGAAATAGTTGTGAAAGACATATTTCATAATAAGCTACTCATACATTAAGCATAAATAAATAGCTATCACCGTAAAAAAGTACCAAATGATAACTCACGCATTCATGCATCAATATATAAACAACTAAAAACGAATATCACTTTGACACAAAGGCAGAAATAGTTAAGAGATAGAAGTACCATTTATAACTAATTCTACTCATGAGCTTCAAGCGATAATGATTAATCTCTTCTTAATCCAACATCCACTAAGAGTACAGAAGTGCAACTTCAGTAGTAGATATTAAATGCAGATATCAATAAATCATGTTCCATTCATTCATCAAAACCTCCTCGGAGGGTGCAAACGTGCATGTTCTAAGGACAAGTTTTTGATAAATTTATGGACCCTTCTCTAAATGCATGAGAAGGGTTTAAATACTACTAACTAAATCTAAAAATAACTGATTATAGAAATGTAGGATGCGGTTTAAATGACCATCCTTTTCTCAGGCAAAAATAAAGCAAAATTAATACTAATATTGAATCTAAAATTAACAACTAACTATTTCTGTATCTGCTCCTTGAAATTGCAAGCATTCATCATTTGCTTGAGAAGAGTTGGTTGGTCAACTTCAGACTTCAACTATCCTATGAAAACTTAATCAGCAAGAGCTTGCGCCATCTTCTCGGAAAAATTGATGATGCATTTGAGAGTCATACATTGGCTGTGTGGTTTTACCAAATACGCCCAGTAAGAATCCCAATTCAACTTATTTAATATTTTGATTGATTTTGTATTTTCTTGAGCTTTTTGTCTCCTGCTTGTTTTCAATTGCTATACATATATACATACCATATTGAAGATATTTTGGACAATTTCCACTAGTTTTAGGATTCAAGTTTACTTTTTTACCTCTTGCATTCTTTTTTACAAATTTTTGGGCTTACAGGTGACTGAGCAATTAGAGGCTTTCCTTTTGAAGAAGTTTTACCAAGTGATGCACTAATCGCGCATCAAAAACTAACTCAGTTTCATGGTCCGGGCTTCCCTGGTGCGATTTTCGCCTCTTGTGCGCTTTCTTTTAGTGCATATCAAGCTCAAATTTTTTGAAAATAATGATTCTGTAAGTTCTTGACCCGGAGCCTTAAATTGTTTGTTTTTTATATCAGTGCTATCTAGTACCCACTTAACCATGTCCATGTAGGGTAGAATTTTGGGCCTCGCCGCTATCCGGTGCAAGAATGAACAAGCTAAATCTGCAGCTTATGACTCAAAAGAACCCTGTGAATCCGCAGTAGCCGTAACCTCCATCACTTTGGGATTCTCTTTTTCAAGTAAATTATACATGCCTTCCCAAGTAGTAATACTAGCAACTCTGTTACAGGGAGTGTCAGTATACAAGGGTGGAATTTTTTTGTTTTTAGAGCTCGGGGCTTTTCCTTTCTTCCCGATCATCTTGTATACTGCTCTGTATAGTTCTTTTTTCTTTGTTCCTGCAGTTTGCAAGTGAGGTGAGAGTAATTATATGGAAAGGTGATGGGAAAGCTCGAAATGCTGAAGACATAAAAATATACCTCCTTACGTGAATTGGCTCTTTGATAAGCACAAAACCATATTTCATTAACAACTAGCAACTAACTCATTAATTGGCATTAAAGCGCATAACCAAGTCTCGGTTTATGGAAATATTTTCCTCAAAGAACGAGCCCGAAAGAGTTGTGATGAAGCGATTCTGTGATTTTCTTCACAATATCGCAGATCACTGTATCGCATTTTCACGATATCATTCCGCTGCTTCATCGCAATATCGCAATATCATAGGAGCACGGCATGTGACAATTTTTGTTAATGTGTTTTCTGTGAAATGCGATTTTGTGATATGTGTCATTGCATATCGGTGGTTTTTTGGGTTTTTTTAGCGTAAGCGGTATTTGATGCATGCGATGCGATATATGTTTTTCAATATGTAGTCTCGCATCACGATCTCGTGATCTTAGAATTTGGCTTGTAAGGAGGTATCATATTATCCTTTTTTGTGATGCGATATTTCTTAAGGAGTGATTTTATCTTACCTTATCATAAAACTTAAGCTTTTTTATTTTTTCAAGGGTATTTTCCTATGTTTATAATGGTAAGTTTTATTAGAAAGGAAATACAAGCAATAATTAGTTTTTTAAAATTTTGACTAAGGGTCCCCTACTTATTTAGCATTAGTAAATCACTAAATAAGAAGGGGGGTTGTTGCTGGCCACAATAATTGGAGATTAACTTGGAAGAACCAGTTATCTCTGGTTTTATTTTGATCTTTCTAAACTTCCAAAATAGAAAATTTTCTAGAAAATTAAACTTTATTATAGAAAGACAAAGTACTTTATGCTTTTACCTATCAATGAGATTTTGTTCCTTCTATTTTCAACTTTGATTATTTACTCCGTCAAGCTAGTGCTTGTATCTACATCAGTCATTACTTGGTTTATAAAGATAAAAACAAAGCCTTCTCTATAAATCAGTTTTAAATATACTCATTTGTCATAGGCAGAGCCTCTGCTGCCAGCAAGCATTTATAGCCTCGATATCGTTACCTGTTACCCAGCAATGATCATGTATCCTACTTAGAGAAATATACAATTTTCAAAGAGAAATCCATATCCACACTTATTGATTTCATTTTCTTTTTTACCCTTAAAGAGCAATGTCTTAGTTTGATAGCCAATTTACGACACAATCATTCACTTGATTTATAACTTTGCGAAACAAGTTGGCTCGTGATGAGATCCCTTGTCTTTTCATTGCAACAATCTTGAGTCATTGCCCTATTATGGTATGCAGTATTAGCAAACTCAGCAAGCTATAATATTTATGATCATGATAAGTCGGCTCATGATGAGACCTCTTACTCTTTAAATTAAAGTGTATCATTGGATCATTCTCTGAACATTGTAGTTTCCTAGGTGGGGAGGAAATCATTGTTTCCTTAAGATAGCTCTGGACAACAATGGTAGAGTTTTTGGAAACATATTTTTTACAGAGAATATTCGTTTTGTTATTGATACCTTTCATTTGACTGATATATAAAAATAAAAATAAAAAAAAATAAAAATAAAAAATAAAAAAAAAATAAAAAAATTCACTAAAGGTCATTTTTTCATCAAAATTTACAAAGTCGAAACTAATATCATTACTAGGCCTAGAGACTTTAACTGTATATTTCAATAATAATGATCAATTTTCTAAAAGATTCTATTTATACAAGTGAAAAAAACAAAATCTAAAAGAGAATTTGTGTCTTTTTCGTAAATTCCAAATGTAACCATTTACAACTAGTTTTATTATGGAAATAAAAACTAATCTACAAAATAGAAGAATGATCTCCTATGGAAATATTTTTTGAGGATCTATCCATTAACAGGTAAAGAATCTCGTTTTCCTGTTCAATCCTACAACATAAAGGTGGGCAGACCTATCACTTCTATGATTTGGAAAGGGCCAAGCCACATTCGTTGAAATTTTGTATGTTTCCCTTTTTCCTCATGAGCCTTGTCCCATTTTAAACTAGATCTCCCATCTGGAAATATTTTCTAGATATCATGTTTGAATCAGAAGAGGCTTTTACTAATGCTTGATGATGAGTGTGAGTTACTTTGGTGTATTCTCGTTGTTCTTCTAACTTAATTATTTCCAGCTGCCTTAGTTGTAAGGAGGAAGTTGGTGGTTCATCAATATATTGAACTAAGGCTAAAGAGGGAATTACTAAATGACTTGGAAGAGCTACTTCTTTCCCATAAACCAAATTTAAGGGAGAAGTGCCGATGGAGGCTTTCTGCTTTATTTGATCTGCCCATAAAGCATATATTAGAGACTTGTGCCAATTTTTATGATTTTTGTCAATGGTTTGCTTAATAATTCTGATTAAGTTTTTATTTGTAGATCAACTAATCCATTCCCCTGTGGATAGTAATTGGCAGAGTATTTAAGCTTGAAACCCCTTTTGAGTGCAAATTTAGTCATTGCATTACCAGAAAAATATGATGCATTATCAAACATTAAAGCGGAAGGAAACCCAAACTTGGTGATTATGAACTGCTCTATTAATTCAATGATATGTTCAGCATTAGCCATCTTGATTTTGGGATTGCTTCTACCCATTTAGTAAAGTAATCTGTTGTTGTAAGGATATATCTATGCTATTTACAAGAGTGAGGAACGATCTCACCTATTATGTCAAATCCCCATTGATCAAAAGTTTGCTCAATGTTGACTGGTTGTAGTGGCAAGGATGGTTTCTTTTGTCTCCCAGCAGTGGTTTGATAGACTTGACATTTCCTCACGTAGTTATGTGAGTCTTTGAATAATGTGGGCCAGTAATAGCCTGCGTGTAAGATTTTATGAGCGGTAGCATCTCCAGCATAGTGTCTTCCTAATGGCCTATCGTGGAGTTCTTGCAAAACTTTTTCAACTTCAGATTTCTCAAGACATCTAAGGAGAACATAATCATAATTTATTCTAAAAAGGACATTGTTCACGAGCTGATATTGTTTGTCTTTCAACCTTAAAGCTCTTTTCTTGGTATGATCGAGGTTTGGAGGAGCATAACCATTCTTTAAATAATAAATGATATTAGCGTATAATGACTCAACATTGTTTAGGCTTACCTCATACATTTGTATCTCTGCACATGGAATTTCAGACATAAACGATGCTCCAGCCAGCATTTTGCAAAATCCTTGACCTTTTACAATACTTGCTGGTTTGATTTCCACGTCATATTCCTATAAGGTAGTAACCCAATTGGCTCTTTTCTCACCCGCATCTTTTTGTACTAAAATATTTCTTACCGCTGGAAACAGTACTATGATTTTCGTATGGGTTTTGAGTAGAAAGGGTCTGAAATATTTAATTGCTTTGAAAATAGCTTAAGCTTGTTTCTCCACTTCTAAATAATTTAATTCAGCCCCCTGTAAATTTGAACTGAAAAAAGCAATCATGGCTTCTGCCTTTTCTTGATTTGCTTGAGTGAGTATCGTAGCATATGATCTATCAGAGGCAAATGTATATAAAATAAAAGGATCTGAAAAAATTTGGAGTTTCTAAAGATGGAGCGTTCACAATTGCTTGTTTGATTAGATTTAATGCCTCATATTCGTCTTGGCCCCATTTAAAGTTTGAGTTCTTTTTAATCATTGCTTGTAAAGGAGATACAATTCTTGAAAAATCTGGAAAAAATCTCTTTACAAAGTTAATTTGGCCAAGGAAATATTGCATGGCCTTTCTGTTATGAGGTAGGGGTATTTCAGAAATCTCCTTGGTTCTGTCAGGATCAATGTGAATTCTAAATTTTGACACTATGAATCCAAAATTTTTTCCTTCACTTAATGCGAAAAAATATTTTTTTCAGGTTAAGTGAAATTCCATATCTTTGACAACATTGGAAGATTTGTTTTAAATCTCTAAGGTGATTGCTTTGTTTCTTGGAATATAGAGTTATATCATCCAAATAGATTACAAATGATTTGTTAACTAAACCCTTGAATGCGATGTCCATGTGGCTCTAAAATGTGGCACCAATGTTAATCAGACCAAAGGGAATTTTTTGATATGTGTAGGTGCCCCATTTGGTTCTGAATGTGGTTTTTAATTGATCATTGGGATGTACCAACACTTGATTGTATCATGAGAATCCATCCAAGAATGACATTAATTCTGATCCCGTGACTTCCTGCAGTATTTGCTCCATGGGGGGTAAAGGAAAATTATCCTTTTGGTAGGCTTTGTTAAGATTTTGAAAGTCGACACAGATTCTGATGTCTACATTTTTCTTTCTAATAGGAACCATATTGGAAACCCATTTGGAATGTCGAACAAGAAAAATTATTTTGGCTTTCAATAACTTATTGAGTTCAGATTTGATCTGGTTTTCTATATTACGATGGGTTTTTCTCAACTTTCGTTGGACAGGTTTTCATTGTTTATCATTGGAATAGTATGTTGGATGATGGAAGTGTCATATGTTTTGAGTTCATTGTAGTTCCAAGCAAAGACACTTTTGTACTGTCTCAAGAGATGGATATATGTTAATTTTTCTTCGGGAGCTAGACCAAGGCCTAGGTTGATATTCTGTGGTTTGGTATCAGTTCCTAGATTTACTAATTCATAGTTCAAAGTTGAACTTTGGAGTTTTGAATTGGTAGATCTTTTAAACCAATCCTTCAAATGATTGAGGTCTTCTAACTTGACTACTGACTTAGGTATAGCATTGTTAGTGCTATCTTGTTGCAATTGTCGGTCATGTTGGTCTTCGTCAATTATATGATTAGTGTAAGATCCTTCAGATGTGAGAAAACTCACGATATCAGGATCGTCATTGAAAATCCTCCAATTGGTAATGTTATCAGGAATTGAGGGTCTAAAAATTAACTCAATTGAAAATCGATCAGGGATAAAATATTCTGAAGGAATGAGCTTGGAAGCTACGTTAGCTAAGAGGTCTGTACTAGCATTATGGAGTCTGGGAATTGATGAAATATTAAATTCAATAAAGTGTTCAATCAGACCTTGAACTAAATATTGGTAATGTTTTAAATGACCTGATAAATAATGTATAGTATTGCGTACCTGTCTGATTACAATTTCAAAATCTCCGAAAACTTGAAGATATTTGACATATAATCCAATTGCTTTGTATAACCCTTGGACTAAAGTTTCGTCTTCTGCAGTATTGTTGGTGCAATCAAATTCGAGTCTACAAGTTAGAATCGTTTTATTTCCCCCTGGACTGATTAACACGCACCCTACTCCTGCTCCTTCATTAGACTTAGAACCATAAAAAAATAACTTCCAAAATAAAGATTTATTTACAAGACTATCTACAAAATTAATACAGTTAGAACTATCTGTTTGAGAGAAGTTTTCTACTTGAGACAAAACAGAATGTTCTAAATAAGGTGAAGTATGAGCATTAAAATTTCCCAGGAAAGAATCTACTGAGTATTTGCCAATGATGTTATTGTTGTCTGCTACTGGTTCATTGTCTCCCTCCAGTTCTATTACTATGTATTTCTGATGTCTTTCTCGCTCAACTTTTATCTGGTTTGGTTTACCATTGTAATGGAGCCACATGTGTGACCAGTCAGTTGCAAAGTATCCATGAAGTTTTTCTGACCAATCTCTGCTAAGAATCAAGCCATAAAATTTCGAAATATCAGCAACTACAATGTTGATAACTTGACATACCTTTGGGTTGGATGACACCCTTATGGTAACCTAATTTAATTCGCCAATCACTTCGAATTGCGATCGATCTAGCTGAACTATGCGCACAACATATTTTTGTGGTTGAATGTTCAATTTTGCACATATTGACTTTGGTAAAATATTCGATGAAGCTCCAGAATCCACTAAGCAATTATGCAAATTTTGATTGAAAAATTCATAAGTAAGAAGAAATGGGGCAGTATGAGATCTCGACCTTCCTCCAATTAAAGTGATATCATTTGGATCAACTTTATTGATCACATTAGTTGGAGGTCTTCCCATATCATGGGAAGCTTGAGAGATTACAGCGGCGGGCAAAGGTGCAACTGGTACAGCATGTAATTCTTCAAGAGTATCTTTTGTTGGTGTTTTAACTTGCTCGATTCGTAAAAAGTGATGTTGGCCCTAGTATTTTTCATGTCTTCTATGATATTATACTCCATTTCATTCGAAGCAATCAGGGTTTTAGGCGGATTTGATGGATCTGTTTGGACTAGGCTGGTTTGAGTCGCTTTAGGTGTCATTTTCTTGGCTATCACTTTATCCTTAGTCATAGAGCTTGTGTTCTTTGGCTTACGGGTAGGTTGAGGAGGATCAAGTTGATTTCTACTTCGATTGTTAACCAGGGACGCCTCTTGATCCTCTTCATCTGGGAGGATGAAATTCCACATACCTTATAACTCTACAACTTCTTCTTCATCGATATGTTCTTCACTAGCGATTTCCTTTTATTCTTCTTTTGATTTAGCACTTGTAATAGCATTCAGGGGCTTTGAATCAATTGAGGGGTTTCTTTTAAAAGGTCTGTATGGCTTTTTAGAAGAAGTTTCTACCACTTGTTTCTTAATATCGACCATCTCATCAGACATGGTCTTCAAAACGCTTTGCAATCCTTCTAAATCGAATGGATATTTGGATTGTTTTCTCTTGGGATCTTCCTTCAAATTAACCTTCTTGGATTTCTGTTCTTCTATCTCATTTTTCTTTTCTAGGGCTATAATATGTTTCTCAACTACTATTGCTTCTTTTATATTTTCGGCTAAAGTTCTTTTGTTAGCCCTGTCAACAAAGATTGTTATGTTTGATGGTAAAGCAGTGATGTACCATTCACTTCACACTTCTTCGCTAGGCTTGGAAGCGGTAGGAATTTTGTTAAACATTTTATTGAAACGTGAATTGAAATATTTGATAGGTTCTTTTGGCTTGTCCCTAAGGTTAGACAGGTTATTGATCAATGTTGATGTAGACCTATCATCACCAAACTTAATGAGGAATTGTTCTTGGAAGATATCCCAACTAGTGATAGATCTAGATGGTAATGAAAAATACCATGATCCGGCTGCTCCTTGGAGAGTATAAGGAAATAGTTGAGTGACAGCGTCTTTGTTGGTAACTCCATTGAGATTTATGGATAGCATAAAGTTATTTATATGTTCTTCTGCTAGCATGCCTGCTTCAGGATTAAACTTAAGCAGCCATTTTTCAGGATGGGCTGGTAGCTGACTGAAGGGTGCAGGCATTAAGACTGCCCCTGGGTTATTCCATGGAGATTGGGCCACCATTGACCAGCTAATAGAGGAAAGTGCAGGAGATGATCTCTGCAGTTGAGAAGGTGAGGATGTTATAACTCCAAACGATTGAGAAGGAGATGTGTAAGTACCAGTGGACTGATGGACAATGATCTGAAGTGGAGGAGTGGATGGTTGACTTCGTGGTGGAGAGGTTGAGATGGATGATGATGATCAAAGAATCTCGCTATCGGAACCTTTAGGTGATTTCCTTGCTCTCTTTCTTGTCAGTAGAGGTAACTCGGTTGGCTGAATACCAAAATTTTCACTCTTTAATCTAGTAAGAGGATGAGCAGGGTTATATTGTGAAGTCATGCTACCTTGAGATTTATGAGATCTTTGAGGAGATATAGAAAATCGTTGAAGTTTGTGAATCAGAGATTCAACTTCAGGTGGTTCAATAGTAGATTGTTCTTAAATGTTAAGGTTTGCAGCAGCGGCTATTGTTCTTGCGACTTCTGGCTCTGGGTTTAAATATTCTAAATGCAATGGAGAAGTCAGGGGGGATGGCGAGGGTGATTTACTCTCAGAATGGTATTTAGATTTAGACTTTCTTGCCATTCACAATTTGAGGCCCTCCTTCTAGCGCCAAATATGTAGAAGCCCCGAAAATTGGGTCTACAACAAGGGGGATACCCACCCAGTCCAGACCTTGGTTAGTAGCTCCTTTATCATTTGGGATAGTGGGTCTGACTAGGGATATGGGACTAATTTCCCAATTTATGTGTGTGTGTGTGAAGGATCGATATTTCTTTTCTAAAAGTTCCTAAGTGAGATGCTCTAATTCTAACTCTATTTTAATGACATGTAGTTGTATTCTAATAAACAAAAATATCTAAGTCTACACTAACCCAGGGTGTAATCCTTCTATTATGTGATCTACAATGATTTCAGATAAAAATTGGTAATAAATATCATTCAACTGTTATGAGAAAAGAATTCAATATAGATAAACCACTTCATATAAAATGTTAGATGAAAAAGTTGTGAAAAACATATCGCATAATAAGCTACTCATACATTAAGCATAAATAAATAGATATCACCGTACAAAAGTGCCAAATGATAAATCAGGCATTCACACATCAATATATAAACAACTGAAAATGAATATCACTTTGACACAAAGGCAGAAATAGTTAAGAGATAGAAGTACCATTTATAACTAGTTCTACTCATGAGCTTCAAGCGATAATGATTTATCTCTTCTTAATCCAACATCCACTAAGAGTACAGAAGTGGAACATCAGTAGCAGATACTAAATGCAGATATCAATAAATCATGTTCCATTCATTGATCAAAACCTCCTCGGAGGGTGCAAAAGTGCATGTTCTGAGAGCAAGTTTTTGACAAATTTCTGGACCCTTCTCTAAATGCATGAGAAGGGTTTAAATACTACTAACTAAATCTAAAAATAACTTATTACAAAAATGTAGGATATGGTTTAAATGACTGTCATTTTCTCAAGCAAAAATAAAGAAAAACTAATACTAATATTGAATCTAAAATTAACAACTAACTATTTTTGTATCTGCTCCTCGAAATCGCAAGCATTCACCATTTGCTTGAGAAGAGTCGGTTGGCCAACTTTAGACTTCAACTGTCCTGTGAAAATAGAATCAGCAAGAGTTGGCGCGATCTTCTCGCCAGAATTGATGATGCATTTGAGAGTCATACACTCGCTGTGTGGTTTTACCAAATACACCCAGTAAGAATCCCAATTCAACTTACTTAATCTTTTAATTGATTCTGTCTTTTGTTGAGCCTTTTGTCTCCAGCTTGTTTGCAATTGTTGTACATATATACATACCATATTAGAGATATTTCGGACAATTTCCCCTAGTTTTAGGATTCAAGTTTTACTTTTTTACCTCTGGCATTCTTTTTTACAAATTTCTGGGCTTACAAGTGACTGTGCAATTAGAGGCTTTCCTTTTCAAGAAATTTTTCCCAGCGATGCGCTAATTGCGCATCGGAAACTGCCTCCATTTCTTGATCCGGGCTTCCTTGGTCCAATTTTCGTCTCTTGTGCGCTTTCTTTTAGTGGATATCAAGCTCAAATTTTGTGAAAATAATGATTCTGTAAGTTCTTGACCCGGAGCCTTAAATTGTCTGTTTTTTATATCAGTGTTATCCAGCACCCATTCAATGATGTCTGTGTAGGGTAGAGATTTGGGCCTCGCTGCTATCCGGTGCAAGAATGAACAAGCTAAATTTGTAACTTATGCCTTAGAAGACCCCTGTGAACCTGCAGTAGCCGTAACCTCCATCACCTTGGGATTCTCTTCTTCAAGTAAATTATACATGCCTTCCCAAGTAGTAATACGAGCATCTATGTTACAGGCAGTGTTAGTATACAAGGGCGGCATTTCTTTGTCTTCAAATCTCGGGACATTGGCTTTCTTCCCGATCATATCTTGTATACGGCTCTGTATAGTTCTTTGCTCTTCATTCCTGCAGTTTACAAGTGAGGTGAGAGTAATGATAAGGAAAGGTGACGGGAAAGCTTCAAATGCCGAAGACATAAAAATATACCACCTTATGTGAACTATCTCTTCGATAAGCACAAAACCATATTTCATTGACAGCTGGCAACTAACTCATTAATTAGCATTAAAGCACATAACTAGGTCTCGGTTTATGGAAAAAGTTCACTCGAATAATGAGCCTGAAAGAGCTGCGATGAAGCGATTTTGCGATTTGCTTCACAATGTCATAGATCATTGTATTGCATTTTCACGATATCATTCTATCGCTTCATCGCAATATCGCAATATCGCAATATCGCAATATCGCAGGAGCGCGGCATGTGACAATTTTTGTTAATGTGTTTTCTGTGAAATGCGATTTTGCGATATGCGCCATCGCATATCGGTGGTTTGGGGTTTTTTAGCGTAGTGGTCTTTGATGCATGCGATGCGATATATGTTTTTCAATATGTAGTCTGGCATCGCGATCTCGTGATCTTAGAATTTGGCTTGTAAGGAGGTATCATATTATCCTTTTTTGCGATGTGATATTTGTTAAGGAGTGATTTTATCTTACCTTATCATGAAACTTAAGCTTGTTTTACTTTTTCAAGGGTATTTTCCTAAGTTGATGATGGTAATTTTAATTAAAAAGGAAATACAAGCAATAATTAGTTTTTAAAATTTTTGACTAGGGGTCCGCTACTTATTTAGCATTAGTAAACCACTAAATAAGAAGGGGGGTTGTTGCTGGCCACAACAACCTCTTATAAAAGTCATTGTGTAGTCCTTAAGGATAATTCTTGCACATTCATTAGAATTTTTGTCTACACAATATCTAAAAATTGTTTTTTCTCTTACTCTAACCCAATTCGCATCAACAAAGCCGCGGATCTCCAAAGCTTTCTCCAGTCCTGGTCGTCCTTGGTAGCACAAAACATAATCATTAGTGCCACACAAATACCTAAAAACTCACTCCACTGCTTTCTAATGCCCCTTCCCTAGTTTTGACATAAACCTGAAAAATAATCCCATTACACATGTAATGCCTATTCTAGTACAGATCATTGTATACATCAGGCTACCAACTTCACTTGCACATGGAACATGGGGCGTTTCTTCTTCCTCTTCTTATGCCTTGGGAGATTATTCAGCTAATAAATTTACACCTACAGGAATAGTAACCTTTACTGGTTTACTATCGCGCATATTAAACTTCTATAGTATTGTCTCAATATACTTCCTCTGGTTTAACGCGGGCTTCCTCTTTGCTTGATCTCGTTTAATTTCCATGCGCAAACTATAGTTTGCAACACCAAGATCATTCAGCTTGAATTTGGAGGATAATTCGGTCTTAAAATACTGGACAATTTATTTGTCATTTCCAACCAACAATATATAATCCACATACAAGGCTAGATAGATAGCACGGTCACCACATAATTTAAAATAGACAAAATGATCTTCTTTTCTTTTTGTGAATCCATGTCTCCATATAAATGTATCAAAGTTTTTATACGACATGCCTGGTGACTATTTTAACCCATACAAAGACTTTTTTAACTTGCATATGAGTTCTTTCTTACCCTTCCCCGCAAAGCCTTCATGTTGCTTCATGTAGATCTCTTCTTCTAGATCCCCATGAAGAAATGTTTTCTTCGCATCCATTTGTTATACCTCAAAATAAAAAGTAGTAGCAATAGATAAAAGTAATCTAATAGAAGCTATCTTGGTAACAGGAGAAAAAATATCACCAAAACCAATTTCGGGCACCTGGGAATAACCTTTTGCTACCAATCAAGCTATGTCATTATACACCTTGCCTTCTACATTCATCTTCTTCTTAAACACTCATTTTCTTACAATGGGTTTCCTTCCAGCCAACAACTCCACCAGATCCCAAGCGTCATTTGTTATGAAACCTGCTCACAAAAAGATAGAAAAGATAGATCAATGCCTTAGAAATAAGCCCCTTCAAAGGGGCAACCTCCTTTACATTACAAAAATGAACAATTCTTGGATGATACAAATGACAAGACCTCCTTTCTATATATAGGAGTCTAAGGGGTCATAATATAATCAGAGTCGAGATAACAAGAATAATGTAAGGGCACAATAATCACAATAATGGGCTTCTATGGAGCACAATAATAACAATATGGGGACTACATGGGCACAACAATATAATAAGGTGGTTGTACTAATAACAATAAGGTCTTAGACTAGTAGTATAGTGACCTAACATGCCCCTCTCCTTGAAAAAGTGTTTTCCTCAATGCTTGAGTAGTTATTGTTGCTTCTGTATAAAATTCTTTTCCTCCCATGTGGAATCTTCAGCACAGTAAGTTCTTTCACTTGATGTGATACTCTGAAATTGATCAATTTCGTAGCTATTGGGTTCTTGTTTCTATGACTGCTCTAGTCTCTAATATGACTTTTCCTTCCTCGTCAAGTTCTAGCAATATTGTTTGAGCTGGGATGTTTTGCAACTTTTGAATGAGTTGTCACACTTCCTTGTCCTTCTTCCATTAATACCTTGCTTTGTTTATCTATTCTGGTTGGATAATAGTAATGGCACACAATAATGCTTCCACATCCTCATACTTTATTGAGAGTGCATCTGCCATAACGTTTTGCTTCCCTTTTTTGTAGATGATTTCAAAGTCATAACCCAACATCTTTGTGACCCATTTTTGTTTCTCTTTCGAGGATAATCTTTGTTCTAAAAAGTATTTAATATTATCATGATCTTTTTTTACTGAGAAGTGTCTTCCCATCAGGTAAGGTCACCATTTCTTAAGTGCGTGTAGTATTGCCAACATTTCATTCTCATAAATAGTTTTCTTGAGGGACATTTGTTTGTATGTATGTAACCATAAAAATACCCAATCACCTACATCAAAACTTCTTTCATTGCAATGTTTATATACCTATTATTTCATTTGATTCTGCACCAAAGAGGTGTTATCATTTAAAAGTTGGAGAACTTGTTGTTGATGCTCAATGTAATATTTCACTGCTTGAATCTTTTTCTTCTTGAGATGTCTTTCTATATTGAGAGTTTGAGGAGTGGTAATTTCTTCCAATGCGTTACAAGATATGGTCGGATTCATTTCTTAATGCTCTATGTGATCTTTCACTTCTTGAACATTTTTCTTCTTGATATGTCCTTCTATATTGATAGTTTGAGGAGTGGTAATTCTGGCCATTGTATTACAAGATATGATCGGATTCATTTCTTCTTTCTTGATGTTTTCTTTCACTTCTTAAACCTTTTTCATCTTGATATGTCCTATCTTAAGAGTTTGAGGAGTAGTAATTGTTTCCAATGTTGTACAAGATATGCTCAGATTCATTTCTTCGTTCTCTGGGGTTGGTTCTTAGTGTATATACTCTTCTTTTGACATTTCTTGATCCTTTTCTTCCTCCTCTCCAAAATCAATGTAAAATAAATTCTTCTCAGCACACTTATAACCTTTAATGCATTTGTTATCCCAATTATAACAAAGCCCTTTTTCTTTTTGTTTTTCTTCCAATTGTTGTGGTGTAACCCTTGTAGGTTCTAGAAGGCTAGGAGAAACAACACTTCCATCTTTATAGTTGTGAGGGGTAGACTTCCTTGTTTCCATAATTTTTATTTCCACTTTGTAAAGAAGTCCTTTTGCTCTTTTTTCTTCCAATTGTTGTGGTGTTCCTCTAAAGCAGGTATTGCTCTTTGTATCCTCATAATGTTCTATTATTTCCTTTGTGAAAATTGACCACGTAACAAGTTGTTTATGACAACAAAGCCCCTTATACCATAAAAATTTATCCGGCTCCAAATATGAAGATGAAATACATACCTTTTGTAATAGTGGTACACCATGTAGGTCAAAATATTGCTCCATCTGTAGTATCCAATTTACTGGATCCTTCCCATCAAACTTCCTCATACCACCTTTTCTTGATTTTTGGAGCTTGATCTTGAAGTTCTAAAATTTCTTCCTACATTAGCTCTCTATGTTCTCCTTCTAATCCTGCAAGTTTGATCAAGATTGGATTCTGCAAGGAAGTGTTATGTCAAATCTCCCACAATGACCTAAGTATAGACTAGTTCAGTAGAGCGAACTTCTATGAAGCTCTACGTTTCAGTGTTTCAATGTTACTATCTAAAACTAACATAACGAAAGCTATAGGAAGCCCTCTTTTCGAAACTTCTGACAAAATTTCAATCTGATGCCCAGAGAGAATGTTATGACAATATTCCCAAGGTGACCTGTTTAGAATATAATTCGGTAGTTTGCAAAAACCCTAACTTAGATTATATCTCAAAAAATATAGTGAGACAAGACATGAATCTTGGAGCCAAGGTTTAGACCAATCGTTTCTTAAATGGGTTTTTCTTTGAGCTTCTGAAACATTGTAGTGACAGAGTGATATGAAAATTCCATGATGACCTATTTTAGATGAAATTATGGAGCTTGCCAAAACCTTAACTTCCTCAGACCATATCTCTAAAAATAGCATGAGACAAGATCTAAAATTTAGACTCAAGGTTTAGAGATATTTTGTCTCAAATGTATTTTCTTTTTAGCTTCTGAAACATCACAGAAAAAAAGTTATAGCTAAAATTCCATGATGGCCTGTTTGGAGCAACGAAGCTCTGATACCAAATGTTATGAAACCAGCTCAGAAAAAGATAGAAAAGCTAGAACAACGCCTTAGAAATAAGCCTCTTCGAGGGAAAATCCTCCTTTACATTACACAAATGAACAATTCTTGGATGATACAAATGACAAGACCTCCTTTCTATATATAGGCATCTAAGGGGTCATAATATAATCAGAGCCGACATAACAATAATAATGTAAGGGCACAATAGTAACAATAGCGGGCTTCTATGGGGCACAATAATAACAATATGGGGACTACATAGGCACAACAATATAATAAGGGGGTTGTACTAATAACAATAGGGGGTTAGAGTAGTAGTATAGTGACCTAACATCATTTTTGTGCAGAGATGCCATTTCATCAACCATGGTATCTTTCCAGAGTTTGTCATCCTCTAAATTTACTACTTCCGTGAAAGTTCTGAGATCATCATTATTAAAAGATAAAGAAAAATTTCAATAGAAAGCGGCTAGACTATACCTTTCTAACTACCGTCTTTCTTGAATTGATCGTCTCACAACTAGAGTTTGTGGCTCTTCATCTTTTAATTCCTCTTCTGTTGTATAGTCTGATTCATCCTCCTTTAGCTCAAATTCTATATTCTTAGGTTCCTTTGGTAGGAATTCATGTTTAATAACATATTTTGCCTCTCTAACCACCACATCAAAGTTGCACACAAGCTTCCTTTTTAATGGGTTCCAAAGCTTATAACCTTTTAAACCGTCCTTATACCCAACAAAGAAGAACCCTTCAGATTTACTATCCAAATTGGTTCTTTCCTCCTTTGGAACATTTATATATGCATCACATCCAAATACCCTCAGATGTGAAAGAGAGGGTCTCTTACCTGTCCATACCTCTTGTGGAGTCTTATCCTCCAATGCCAATGAAGGTGATCGATTGACCAAGTAACGTGCAATCTCCACCACCTCTGGCTAGAATTCATGATCTAACTTGACACCACTAAGCGTGCTTGTTGCCTTTTCCATCAACATCATGTTCATTCTTTCTGAAACTCCATTTTGATGAGGATTGTATGGAGTAGTCTTCTCCCATGCTATATGACAATTCTTACATAACTCTTCAAATTCATTTTTTGCAAAAATATCCATCATTATCTGTCCTCAACTCCTTTATCTTCTTCTCTGTCTAGTTTTCCACCCAAGCCTTAAATTCTTTAAACCTATGAAAGACTTCAGATTTCTTCCTGAGGAAATATATCCATGTATTCCTTGAGAAATCATCCATAAATGATACATAGTACATAGACTTACCCATTGGTGGAATTGACACAGGTCCAAACATATCACTGTGCACAAGCTCTGATATTTGTTTTGCCCTCTTAGCATCAGAGAGGTAACTCACCCAATTCTGCTTCCCATATACACAATTTTCACAGAAATCAACATTCAGAGAGAAATTATACATACCTTTTATCATACCATTACCATGAATTATTTGAAGGCCCTTATCTCTAATATGTCCAAGCCTTTGATTCCATAACATGGTATTTTCTCTAGATACCACTAGATTTTTGGCTCCACTTTCAGGAACCCTAGAACTATTGTACCCATCAATAACAATGTTACGCTAACACTTTTAAAAACTTTCAATACAAACTCCCTCCATCAATACCAGTGCTCCCCGAACCATCTTGTAAGTATCGTTCTTGAACACTATTTTCACACCTACATCATACAACTTCCTTACATAAATCATATTTCTAGCCAATGTAGGAATATGTAGAATGTCGAGAAGTGTTCTAATCCTTCCACTTTGAAAATTCAACTTGATGTTTCCATGACCAATGATTCTATCCTTCCTATCATCCCCTAAGAAAACATCACCAACGTCATATTTCTCATACTTGCAGAACCACTCTCTGTGGGGAGAAAAGTGAAAGGATGAACCTGAGTTAATCAACTATGCCTCATGATCTACATGTTTACTTGAAGAAGAAGCCAAGTGCACATCCCCACATTCATCTAAGGTTATTTTCACCTTTGTAGAAGGGGCATCATCACATCCCTTTCCTTTCTCAAGAGCTTTAGATTTCTAGTCGCTTTTGAAGGGCCCTTCCTCTCTGCATTTGCAGCTACCCTTTACAAGTTTTCATGGAGATTAAGATCTCCCACTGGAGGAATTATTTTTGTTTTTGTTCAGGGACCATTCTCATACAAACAAGGCATCACCATTCCCACCCTCCATATTTTTCTATCTCAGCTCCTTTTACAACAAGGATGAGACTATTTCATCAAACTGCAAGGATATTGCATTGCTATCTATTGCAACAATCAGACTATCCCATGAATGTGGTAGAGGACACAACAAACTGATGCACTTATCTTCATTTGAATTTTTATTATGAAAATAAAATAATTGACTTACCACAGTATTAAAGGCTTTCAGATGCTCTATCACTAAGTCTCCATCTTACATCCTTAGGTTATACATCTTTTTCTGTAGGAACAATTTTTTCACCAGAGACTTATACTGGTACAATTTCCCTAACTTGTCCTACAAATCCATTGTTGAAGCTTCCTTTGATACATTCAGTAGTACTAAATCTGAGACACACAATCATATTGTTCTCTTTGCCTCTCAATCCAACTTCACCCAGTCTTCAGCTCACCTTGTTGGGGATCTACCATAATCCACTGACCTTTATCCACTAGCGTATCCCCCATCTCGAGTTTCCACAACTCAAAACATTGACCATTAAATTTCTCTATCTCTATCTTTTCACTGCTCAGCATATTCTTTCACCACAAGAATCGATACCAAAAATATCCCACTGAAAAAGGTCTACCGTAGGCCTGAGAGAAACCCTCAGCAGAAAAAGCATCCCCTTGAAGAAAAACAACTCTGATACCAAATGTAGGTTTTAACCCCATATAGAAATTACCTGCATACGAATTCTGAAAAAAGATAATAAACCACGGCGGGAGAATAAAACATAAAACAAATATACAGATATATTTTCGCCTGGATCCAAAAATTGGGACTATCAAATTGATTTTTCATTATATTCCTTTTAGTGTTACCATACATATATATACATGTCGAATCATCCATAAACCTCGATCCATTAACCCTAGATTATAACATAATCGTACTTTAGTTGATCAGATTTACAAAATACCATGGACAAAAAATCAGCATTCCCAAAACCATGTGCGATATAAATGCAGAAAATCAAAGGTAGGTCTACCAACCTAATATAGGGTCCAAAGAAAAATCTCCCAAGGCACTGCCCCAGACCCCGTGCAGGGGGGCTACTTCCACCCTACAAATACCGCATCAGGGGGGTTTCTCCCCACTTGTGGTCCCTATACTATGCCTAGTGCAACATATAGTGGGGGCTTTCACCCCTCTTGTAACCCTCCCATGAGTGGGGTAGTTGTGGAAAGAATATAATTCACACCCCACATTAATTTCCTCAACTATCACTTTTGCACACTTTTTCTTTCACAAGTGTCATTTTCCCTTTTGTGACAATCATTTTTTCTTTCTTTCACTTTCACAAGTGTTTCTCTAGTGTCCTATTCACTATAAAATGTGTCACTATAACTTTATTTATCTTTTGCAATTGTCTTTTCCACTTTTTATTATTTTTGTATGTGTCACATTTGATTGTTTTCACTCATGCATGTGTCGCAGCTTAGTGCACTACTAGAGGTGGCTCTAATGCACTCTTATACATTAGATGGTCACATATATCATAACAATATTCACTAGATATTCTCCCAAATCTTAGTGCACTTTTTGGTTGCAGTCCACACTTGTGTCACAACTTGTATTCTAAGTGTCGAAAAGGTACATTTCAATTGTCACACTTAAAAATAAGTGTCGCTTTGTTGTTGCTTCAAAGGGTACATCTTGATTTTATGGGTGTTTTATCATTTAGGAGTATGTGCTGATGTTCAAGTCATGCTTTGGTTTCATCTCTCACATCATTGATCCCACAGTTACTAATTTCCTGAAGTCTTTCTATTTTTGCATATTGCTCGATGAACTAGTTTAGTTTGCCTCCCTAAATTGTGCATTACACAATCTCAGACCTCATTTATCTATCCATAACTCCTAGAACTACACCCTATGTAGTCACTTCCTTCAAGGATTGTTCATCATGTAGCCACAATGCTCATTTTCTTACTCCTGTCCCTCAAAATTGTGTAATTATCTCTCCTAGTAAGTCTTCTACTACACACTACATAGTCTTAGTCAATAGTAAGGCCTCACTATCTACCCGACCTACCCAACTATGAAATTATTTCATTTATTCTTCACTAAATTGTGGATTACACAATCGCACTAAGAAAGCATGCCCACTGCATCACTATCTCCCTCAACTATGCAATTTTACCTCCCAATTTCTCCGCCACTATGAATTGCACAGTCATAGTGACTATACCTCCATCACTACTTATATAACTATGCACTACAAAATCCCTAAGCCTCCTCCTTAGTCCTTCACTTTGTCCTGGGTTCAATAAATGAATTACATGAGGAGGTTAGAATAAGATTTTTAAGGCCTCGTATCGTCTTGTCATGACTAAATTTCATCTGGAGGTACTTTGTCTTAACATGACAGCATGATTCTCAAGTAGGATGCCAGGGAGATCATGTGAGAACTCACTTTTGAAGTTGAAGATATAAAGAGACTACCAAGCAAGAAGATGAAGGGATATTAAATCATAACGAAAGGTTGAGGATCAATGTTACAAGGAAGACTCCATATCATTGAAGGTCTAGTAGGGTGAAGATGAAGCACATGCAATACTTATTATGAAGATATAAGGGAGGTCATCAAGAAGAGGCTAGAAGAGATAAATTGTGAGGAAGGAGTGAAAGGAAGAATAATCATGAATAATATGAAGAGATCCTAGATCATGACATAATGGTGGAAACTCATGCTGACTTAGAATATTTTGAAACCCATGTAGGTGCTTTCGAAGGTGAAGATGAAGGAGGGGAACAGATCCATCATCAATAAGTCAAATTCATAGTAGCAAGGAGAAAGGCTCGGCCTAGACATATCGCAAATTAGGTTTCATGTCATTAATTCCAAGTCGTGGCTAGTCTAAGTGTCATCGCAATGTCGTATGTGTCAATGTATCTTGCCACATCATATGTGGATTGTAATTATTGTATTTTCAAGAATGAGAAAATGTAAAATCTTTGAAAGACCAAGGGTCTCACATGAAATATGAAGAGTCACTAGAACATTCTAAAATCATATAAAAGCTCTAAGTTCATGTAAAATTCAAAAAGTCATCATAGAAGCTCCGAAAACATGATAGAGGTCAAGAGTCACATGGGAGGTGAATAGTCACCTCATTGTTTATAAATACACCCTCATAGCTCAAGAAAAAGGTCACTGGATTTGGGACTTTTCTCTTGACACTGGGGCCCGGAGACGTAGTCCCTCTTGGACGAATTCCATTATCAATGCTTATGTTTTCATGTGTTGTTCATTGTTATATTCCTCTTCTTTTCCAGAGGTAGATGTATTCATTAATGTTCTTTTAAAATGCAATTTAATGCATCACGAAAGTAAAAGGTCTTGGAAGGGTCCTTCGTCACACCCAGACATGGATCAAGTGGTATCAGAGCGGTCTTTGCGTTGATGTGAATTGTAGTGTGAACAATGACAGAGGATGAAAGAGTGATGTACGAGACCATGCTTAACATTTCCAAGGAAGTGGAAACTGTGTATGAAACTCTATAGAAAGAGATAGAGGAAAATTAATGATTGCAGCTTTAGTTGCAAGCCACAGAAGAGGCCATGGAGGACTTGAAGGAAAACAAAGATAATCTTCAAATAGAGAATGCTAAAATGAAGATGCATCTACATGAAGAGAAGGAGGAGAAACAAAGTTTGCTACGACAGCTACAAGCAAATAACAAGGCCTTGGAAGAGCTCCAGCAAGACTCATGTGAGGTAAAAAGTAGTTCTCCATCTTCATGTATGTTTCCTGATGATGATTTCACTATGTTTGAAAATCACACCACAGGAATTTGCTCCAAACTGCAGAAGAGAATGGGGTACAAAGGAAAAGACTTGGGCATTGATGGCCAAGGTATTGTAAACCCCATCAAATTAGAGGAATTACCCTGTCAGGCAGGACTTGGGTATGTGAGGAAAGAAGTTGGAGAATGCACTGAGACAGTTAGCGAACCACTAAGGACGGATGATGAGAAACCATCAACAGTTCTTTCCAAATTGAAAGAGAAGGTGAAAGATGTTGATTTCCTTTTGATTTTATCTTCTGATAGTGTGATGTCTTTTAAATATTTAGAGATCCCAATTATAGGGACAAACATGAGGCTCCTTACAAGGATGAGGCACGAGGAGAAAGAAGAACTTGGTGTTAATAACCAAGGCATCGCTCAACCTTTGGAGGTTGTTCATGAAAATTGATTTGCAGGCTTGAGATACACTAAAGGAGAGTGCTTGAAGGTTTTATATTCATTTGAGACGTCGTCAAGGAAAGTGAATGATGGGAAAACATCCCCATCATCCCATGGAAATTTCCATTGCAGGGAGGGAGCTCTCATTGCCATACTGACATCAAAAACAATAAAGGAAGGTATAACCATTTTTTATCTTCAAATGTTCATTTTGATTAGGATCATGTTGTTAATAATGAAAGAAGATCAAGCCATTGAACAACATGTACCTTTTATGGTTTACCTAACCATACCTTTTCTAAGTGTTGGAAAAGAATGGCAGCACTCATGAGTTGTGAAAGACCCTCTCAACAATGTGAAAGGAAATAGGTTAAGCATTTATGGAGGAAGAAAACTTACTGTAGTCATTGTGACAGAAATGGACATCAAAGAGCCACTTGTTGGAAGCTCCATCCAGAGCAGCACCTTAAAGACAAA
Source organism: Pinus taeda (assembly GCA_000404065.3). Taxonomy (NCBI): domain Eukaryota; kingdom Viridiplantae; phylum Streptophyta; class Pinopsida; order Pinales; family Pinaceae; genus Pinus; species Pinus taeda. The sequence goes on from APFE030220407.1 coordinate 55,504, forward strand.
GCGTCGGTGCGTGAACCAGGAAGAGCAGTTGTTCAACAAGAAAATCCACCTCAAGAAGGCGACCCATTCACATTGATCAATGAAAAATGGTTTCTAGACATGTTGTCATTTCATGTTCATTCTTTTGTAAATCATTTGTTGCATTTTAAAATGTAAAAGTGATGATGTGTTTCCATCACTTGGTCAGCAACAATGATGTTTGATCACGTTTTGAGTCATATTTTACATTCAAAAAGTGATGATATGTTTCCATCACCTATTGACACAATAATGTTTAGCCTTATGTATGTATGTCATGTGTTGCAGTGATGATTAGTTTTCCATCAATTTTTGAAGCAACTAGGATAGGTTGGCCTTGTTGTCATAACTAGGATATTATGTCCATTTTTTTGTAAACTTGACCACCGAGTATATGTTATAAACTTGTGGCAAGTATGGGACATTTGGGTCATTGGTTGGTCATGTCATTCAAGCATGTAATTTGTAAAACAATGTAATATAGGTTGCAGATGTAGTAGGTGTCATTTCATCACTTAAGACTCTAAAGAACAAGGTGAAGGAGAGGGAAGTGAGACCTTTTAAGGATTCTTGTGATGTAGGCAGGGAACAAAGAGAGTTGCAGATGATTTTTCATGCTTTTGGAGGACCAAACCCTCCTTAGTGGAGAGGATTGATCGAGATGGCTCAAGAAAGACACACAGGACAAAGAGGTTTATGAACACTCAAAAATCAAAGTGTTTAGAGTGATGTTGGCCCAGAACCAGAGCATATACCTCATCATCCTGATCATGAAGGTGTAAACAGTTTGTTAATCTGAGTCCAAATGTTGAAGTTATCGCGAAAAGGGTTCACCTTTGTTCCTTTGGAAATAAGGCATTTTCCCCTAAAAATCGACTTAAAGCCTTATAAGGAAAATCACATCAGAATAAGTGCAAAGGATAGAATTAAGGCAGGTCTTTAGAACCCCTGATCATCAATCTCCAATCAATTAGATTTGGGGGCAAGCAATCGGCGATATCGGGGCCTTAGAACCTGTGACATGCGATTTGCGATTACCGATATCAATGATCTGAACGATTGGCCGATTGATGATCGGTGTTAGCAGATGCCAAAGGCGAAACCTCGTGCCATAGCGATAGTGATATGTGATGTTATCTCAACTGTCGAATTGGAAAGCGATCAATGGACATAATTAAATCAGTGATCAGGAGATCAGTGATCTCGATCCCATGGGGAGATGCAATAGTGACAACGATGGAATCTCGATCGTCCGATTGGAACAGATCAATGATATAGATCCAATCAACATATTCATGATTGGCGGATTAGCGGATTAGAGATTAGCAATCGAAAATCCCCGAATATACAAGGGCCAGTGACCTCAACAATATGCAATTGAGATATAGCACGGACCAAATGGGTTTATGGACCCGATTTAATATACTTTGAAGTCTGACTTTATAGCTTTTTTTCAGGTTTTTCACAATTTTCTGTGTATTTGTCTATTATAATAGAAAAAGGCATTTTTTATGGTTTTGCTGCACTTACCAAACCTTCTTTTCAAATGGCTTCTATTCTAAACCAACAGACCCTAATTTTTAAGAAGCCTTGTCAAAATGTGTTATAAAACATGACATCATAGAGAGCCCAAGAGGCCTGAACGCTAAATGTTGAATGCTAAATGTAGAGAGCTGAGGCAAGGCAGAGTGCCCAAGAGCTTGTGTTCCAAAGGGAGACAGGGCCAGAGAGCCTGCGTGCCAGATTGCCTGAGAGTATGAATGAAAGGGGCCGAAGGGAGGGCCTGAGAGCCTGAATGCCAGAGAGCCCATGAGGAGGCTAGAGTGCTTGAAGAAAATAGAGCACTACAGGACTACAAAAAGCCACAAAGCATGACCAAGGTAGCATGAGAAGACAAGCCAAGAACCAAAGGGTTAAGAAGAGTTGCAAAGTGGTAGGCAGAGCACTACAAAGCTTGAGCAGTATTCTTCTTTATTAGCTAGATATGTCTGATTAGCGAGCTGCAATGATATAGTCCAAAGCAGTCTTCTTCTTCAAATCAATGTTGTGAGATTGAAGCAAGCTTCAACACCTTTTATTACTTCTATTTAAAATGCTCGGATTGATATAAGATAGAAAATTAACAATGTAAGGGAAGCCAAAGTCTAGAATGGTAACGGCCCTGCCTGCACATCGATAATGTGAATAGCTATTCACCGTGGATTGTTTTTTTCTAAAGATATCAACATCCACTTCTTCATCTACTTCTTCAGATGGCCTATGGTGTGAGGTATATGATCTGTTTATATACTTCTTCTTTGCACATTATGTTGCACAGATCCTTGATTGATATAGAGGTAGGATCTTATTTATTATATGTTGTCATGATTCCTTGCTTGATTTGATGCAGAATCTATGATGTCATGTATTTGCCATCATAAATCTTCATGTTATGTTTTTAGATCCCTTGTTATATCTTGCTGGGATACTCTTGTTTATTACATGTCGTCATGCATGTGTTTTGTTTTGACATCCCTTTTGTGCCATGTTGGAGGGATGCTCACCATGCATGTTTTTGTGTCATACTTATAGGAGTCTTTTGATTGAGAGTTCTAGTTGTGGAATATCTCTTAGAGCCACTCCTATGTCAGGGCGTTTTTCCTCGTATGATCCCGGCATCATCTCTTGTGTACATCACCACTATTGACAGCACTTAAAGCAGTGGCCTACACCATCTTGACAGCGAGGCCTGGAGACATAGTCCCTCCTAGATGAACTCCATTATCAATGCTTATGTTTTCATGTGTTGATGATTGTTATATTCCTCTTCTTTTCCACATGTAGATGTATTCGTTAATGTTCTTTTAAATTGCAATTTAACACATCACGAAAGTAAAAGGTCTTGGAAGGGTCCTTTGTCACAACCGGACCTAGATCATTTGGGGAGACAATATTCAAGGTAATTAACATATTATCATTAGTTTCCATGAAGTTTCATGTATAGGTATTTAAGTTTATTAAATAAATTTATGGAAAAATAAAGGCCCGAGATCCCTCTTCCATCACATGATTAGAAAACTAGACGAATTGGAAGGAGGCAATGCAAACAGAGTGCCATGATGATATCAAGATGATGTGACACTAATGAGGGTGGCACATTTCATGTGGATTTGACATTTTTAGGCACCCAAGTGGGCTAAAAATGAGTGACATGTAGCACCACTCAACAAGTTTAAGTTTATTAAATAAATTTATGGAAAAATAAAGGCCTGAGACCCCTCTTCCATCACATGAGTAGGAAACTAGATGAATTGGAAGGAGGCAATGTAAACAGAGTGGCATGATGATATCAAGATGATGTGACACTAATGAGGGTGGAACATTTCATGTGGATTTGAAATTTTTAGGCACCCAAGTGGGCTAAAAATGAGTGACATGTAGCACCACTCAACAAGTGACACATGGAACCCTTGCGAGAAGTAGCATGCTAGCTGGCAGAGACACATCACCCTCGAAGGGTAACCCTAGAAGATTTGAAAGGTGCATAGGCTGAAAATACTACAAAATTGTCCAAGACATGGAGGATTAAGGGTGGTAAGACAAATCACCCTAGTTCATTCATGATTGGTCTATATGTGCAAGGAGTGGCCCCCACAATGACAAGTCACCCCGGAAGAGCAACCCTGAAAGAATTGGAGGGTGCACAGATTTAAACATCCAGGTTGATGAGGCTCTGAGACACAAAGGATTATGCATGGAAAGACAATTGTCCCCTGTTGTTAGATGAATAGTGAAAGTGTGTGCCACAGGTCCTGCCGAGACATGTAATCCTGGAGGAGTGATCCTAGAAGAAAACTAAGGCGCTCATGTAGGCTTCTTTGAGCTGACGAAGGTCCAACACATGATGGACTAGAGGTGTCATACACGGTGTAAGAGGAATACCAATGATAAGGACTCAAGTGGTGTGGTTAGTCCTCATGAGATAAATAACATTGGAGGATCGACCTTAGAAGAATTGAAACATGCAAATTGACAAAGAGTTGGGGGTTAAGGTTAAAGCACCATGACTTGCTCATTTGTGTGCATTAAGATGACGATGCAAAAGTTTGTGGTGTCAGTTAATCCCTCAAGGTTATAGCGTGGAGGCACCCAGTGGAGGTTATATGTGGTGGTTTTATAATTTTAGTGCTCAAGCTTATAATAATTCCATAATCATGATTTAAGTGTTTGCAGGTTTAGACTAAGAGGTTAAGTTGTTAATGCGTCAACAATTGTAAATTTGGCATTATGCGCCAAATTAATGAATTGCACCAAACTGGATTGAAGCACTAAAACTTGGCAAATGCAGCATGAATGAGTTAGCAATAGTTTAGTGGAGCACAAACAATTTGGAGGTAGATTTAGCAAATTGGCCAAATTTGGTAGTAAATCAAATTTAGAAGGTCACAAGTAAAACCTAATATTTTCTAGAACTATAAAATTTGGCAATTTAACTCAAATTTTCACACATACAAAAGATCATAGTTTAAAGACTTTAAGAACATGTTCAAAATATTTGACAGAAGTGGGATAAAAGAAAAAATAAGAATTCGTGCATGATAAAGAGTTGAAGTTAAGTAAAGTTTTAAAACTAAAAATATCAGTCCAAATTTCTTTATAAGAAGATAAAACAACCAAATTGGTGGTTCTTGGTGGAACAAGATCCAAAATGTTAGTATGCATCAAGGGTGAATCAAAGATCAAATTTGGCATCTAAAAGGTGTTTTAAAATCCAAAGAATGCATTCATGATATTTTTTCTAATGGTGTTTTCTGTGTATGCAGCAGATGTCATAAATTAATAAATAATATTTGCTAAAGGTGTCCTAATGGTGACTGAGGTATTGAGAGAAGTGATTTGAGGTGGTTGAGTCATGTAAGCAGCAAGATGGTGTTTTAAGAGAGTAGAAATAATTTTATCCATGCAAGGAAGGCATTGAGGTATAAAGGTAAGGGAAGTTTTGCTTGAAGCCATAAAGTCTTGTTGATTTGAGTTTGAAAATTAATGAAACATGGATCAACATGGCTAGTAGGTGGTAGCTTGCATTTCAAGAGTTAGAGCTCCTTTCAATATCAGCTAATAAATTAGGGAGTAGGATATTCCTTTCAATGGTAGATGATAGAATCAAGGGTAGTAGTTCCTTTCAATGGTTGTTGATAAATTGGGGATTAGCAGCTTCCTTCAACTAGCAATGTGAGAAGCCTATAGGTAGAAACCTGCAAGTAGAAGCTTGCAGGGCGGTGATATAAAAGCTAATTGTAGCTTGCGTTACATAAAGGAATGAAGAAGAATATTCATTTCTTTGCATGTTACATATGTGTATGATAATGATAATTTTTATATGTCCTTCATATATTGATTATTGCTCTTACATGAATGATTGTTAAATTGCTTAAAAAAATTTATTTGCAAATAGTTGTATAATTTGGGCACGCTAGTGATTCACCTCCGTAAGTAGTGTCCTAGATTCTAACACCATGTGTACGTTATGGTGGCTTGCTTGAAGAAGCAAATATTATGGTTGTAAGCATGTGCGGGATGATCTAATAAATCTTCAATTCAAGATAAGCGATATTGATTCTTAATAGTGAATTTATTGACTGTTCTATAATCAGTCATCATTCTTTTCCTTTTTCTTTCTCTTTTTCAATATGATAAAGGTTGGAGAGCACAAGGAGAGGAACTAGGTTGTATCTTTTCAATGTCTAAAAGTTGGTACAATTTTTTCTATCAAGTTTTCACTTTTCATAGGAGATAGTATTTGTGTGGGAGAATTAGGAAATGTCTCAACAAGAACAAGGCATATAGAATGCTTAATGGTTCTTGGTGGGGTTAAAGTTCCCTACTTGAAAGGGCTCACTACACATAAAAAGAGGTGCTACTAGTGAGACATGTGCTTCATTGACACAGGACAAGTGAGGGGTTGTGTAATGGTCTCTATACTAGAGATAAACTTGAAAGCGTACCCATACTCATGGTGAGGATTGAGATACAACATTGTATGTAACTTTAGTTGAAACACTAAAAATGGTGAGAGAATATTTTTTGGCCGTTAATTGTGCATAAAGTTATGAGTTATAAGCACCACATTTGCATAAGGGTGGTGAGGTTGGAAAGTTCAGTACCCTTGGGAGAGAACATGTTTTTAGTTTAAGGAGGATTTATAATTGTTTACATTAGAAGGGTTGAGGAAGATAGAGAAGGTATGCTTCATATTGAGCAGAATGTGTTAGACACGTTTTAGAAATTCTTTGTAAGAACTTTATAAAAATATAAAATTTCAAACAAAGATAGTGACACCTTATAAATCAATTATTGTTTAAAATTTGTTTTCACTTCTTTGTATGATCCTGATTTAAATAGGAACACAACAAATTACAGAAATAACTGTAAATATAGAGATGGAACAAAAATAATACTTCATTTCATTGATGTAAAATATTGAAATATGCTTACAAACCGAAATGGAAATAAACTAGCTCGGGTGATGGTAGCTTACTTATGAGAAGAGATTTGGAGGCTACATTCTTTTGAACTATTTTAAAATGAGGCTCGAAGGGCTATTTATTGTTGAGAAATAGTGGAAAAACCTAAACATCCAAAAACCTAACCCTAGGAGATGAAGCACCAAACTATGTGCCCCGTTTGGAAAAATTAGTAAATCAACTTCCCCGGGTCATAACTTTGGCATACGATCTCCATTTGATGCGTAGAATACCTCATTAGAAAGATCTATCTGAGGACTACAACTTTGAGTGAGAAAAATTGGTCCATGGATCCGTGTTTCTCCTAATTTTCCCCAAAACACATTTTTTAGTGCCTGAAAACGGATCTGTTTAGGACCCAAAAAACTACTAAAAATAGTAAACTGTGCTACAATGAAGGAAAATGAAAAAATGAAAGAAGCAATGGTGGGGGTCCAAGTGGAATTGGTGGGTGGCCACCAATATCCCTGGATCATTCCTCACCCCTTAGAATGCAATGGTCCCCATTGTGTTGAATTTCTCCATGAGATGAGGAGACTTCTGCTAAACTTGGTGCCTGGTGAGCCACTTGTGCCAGTGAAGGAGTTGGCCTGCTTTGAAAACTTGATACAGTTGGACCTTTTGCTAGTGAGTGTGCTTGATCGGTGTTTCCATGATCCGATCAGTTGTAGCTTGTTCCATGCAATTTGGATTTAACTCTGTTGGTGTGAGTCGTTCTACAATGTCAGATGTGTCTTGTAATGGTGGAAATTATGGTTGAAGATGGTCCACATTGAAAACTGGGTGTAGGCTAAGGAATGGGGGAATGTTAGGCCTAAATGCATTGTCTCCCATAGCCTTGTTAATAGTGTAAGGACCATATCAGAGTGGTCTATGTTTCTGACAAGCTCAGGTAAGGCATTTCCTTTGCAAATGCAACTAGACTTTATCGCCCACCTGAAACTTGTGTGGCACCAATGTTGATCATGTCGCTGCTTGTACTTGTCATTTGATTTCTCCAAATTTTCATGGACCTACTGGAAGATATGTCCGATGTGCTGAATGAATTTGTTTTCCTTATCTATTTCGGACTAGACATGAGTCAAATCTGCCTGAGTAGTTGCAAATGGCATGGCCACATCAATGGGACATAGTGGCTGGAATCCCAAGCCCACCTAAAAAGGGTTGTGACCAGTTGAGCTATGGAGAGCCCGGTTATATCTGCATTGAACATAGGAGAGGTTGTCATCCCATGTGCGTGGATGCTTTGAGTTGTACATGCACAAAATGTGTATGATCATCCTGTTGACAACCTTTGTCTGGCCATCAATTTGGGGATGGAAGGCTGTGGACTTAGTGAGTTCGGTGTCTAACATTGACCAGAGACTAGACCAAAGTTTATTGAGGAACCTATTTTCCAGATCCGAGATGATAGACTATGGGATCCCAAAGTGTACGCACACTTGTTCAAAGAAGAGTTTAGCAGTGGCTTCTACTGTGGTATTCTTATTGTAGGCCACCATAATCGCTATCTTCGAGAACTTGTTGACGACCACAAAAACACAGTCATTTCCATGCTTAGTAGAAGGGAGGCCTAACATGTATTCCATGCAGATGGATTCCCAAGGTCGACTAGGGGTAGGTAGCAGAGTATAGAGGCCTTGCTTCTTGATGGTCGATTTGGTAATGGTGTAGGCAATGCAAGATCTAATGTACTTCTCGACATCATGTTGAAGATTAGGGTAATATAAATACTTCTGCAGTACTACCACCATTTTCTCGACCCTGAAATTCCTAGCAGCCCAACTATAGTGTGCTTCCAAAATCATCTTGGCATGCTCTCTTGAAGGAACACAAAGGTGACCTAGGTGACATAAAAATGCATCCTAGAGGTGAAAATCTAGAACATCCTGACCCTCCAAGAGTGTCCCATATGTGTGGCTAAATTCTAGGATGCTTTTCTAGAGAAGTGGCCAACTAGAAGTCTCATTCCCATAAGAGTTGAGCACGATGGTTAATGCCATGATCGGTATTCGACTGAGGCAATCTCTAACATTATTGGTGCTGCCCTTCTTATACTTGATATTCAAATGGAACTGTTGCAGGTGTGTGGATCACTTCTTATATCGACCATTCTGCAACTTCACTTCCGTCTGTATGAACTGTAGGGGTTGGTCGTCTGTGTAGATGACCGTTTCCTTCCCCAAAATGTAATGCTTCCATTGTCAATAGGCCTACACAATGGAATACATCTCTTTGTCATAAGTGGGATACTTCCAGACTGTGTCTAAAAGTGTCTCACTATGATATGCCATTGGATGCCTGTGTTGAGTAAGGACTGCCCCAATAGCATAGTCAGAGGCATCTGTCTCAATCATAAATAGTTGTTGCAAGTCTGGTAATGCGAGCACGGGTGCCAAGCAGAGGCAATGTTTCAACTTTGTGAATGCCTTTTGTTGAGATTCAGACCAAAAGAATTTTTCTTTCTCTCCTGCCTTGGTCACTTGACTCAAGGGCCAAGTGATATGAGAAAATCCCAACACGAACCTGCGGTAGAAGTTGGTAAGACCCAAAAAACTACAAAGATCTGTCAAAGTGGTTGGAGATGGCCAATCCCAAATGACTTGGATCTTGGCTTGATCCACATGCACCCCTCGTTCATCAATAATGTATCCCAAATACTAAACTTGGGTCATGCCAAAAGTGCATTTCTCCAAATTGGCACATAACTTGTGTTGCCACAGTGTTTGGAGAACCTGCCGGATGTGGTGGAGGTGTTGTTCCTAACTATGGCTAATGATCAGGATGTCATCTAAGTATACCACTACAAACGAGTTGGTGAATGACTGCAAGATGTCATCCATTAGCCTCATGAAGGATGCAAGAGCATTCGTCAACTCAAAAGGCATAACCAACCATTCAAAAAGGCCCTTCTTAGCTTTGAATGTAGTATTCCACACATCAGAGGGTTCGATTGGTACCTGGTGATATCCTGACTTCAAATCGATCTTGCTGAAATATTTTTCCCCCTTCAGTTGGTCCAGAAGGTCATCAATCAGTGGGATCGGGTACCTATTCCAGATAGTGATCTTGTTCAGTGCTCGATAGTTAATACAAAGTCTCCAAATCACATCCTTCTTCTATACCAACATGGTCAGGCTCACACAAGGCGATGAACCTGGTCGAATGTGACCTTTCTGCAATAGCTCCTAAATCTACCTCTCGATTTCATCGTTCTCCAGAATGGAGCACTGATAGATTGGTCCATTGGGTAGTGGCATACCTGGGGTCAGATTGATTGAGTGCTTGACCTTATAGTGCAGAGAAACCCTTGCGAGGGAGGTGAAGATGTCCTCGTACTCCTCGACAACCTTGTCTAGCTATAGCTGTCGTGCGGAGGGGCCTTGTCTGGAGGTCATGGCCACCGTCTTCTTTTTTCCCTTAGGGCGTATCATTAGGAAAACAAATTTCCCTATTTTGGAAATGATCTTACTTCATTGTTTTGCAGTAACCAAAGAGATGGTGATAGCTAGTGCTACCTCGGGTATCTTGTACAACTTATTTCCTAAAGTAACAATAACAACATGAGGCCTTAATTCATACACAGCATGTTTCTTCCACAAGTATGGTTGGCTTAATAATACATCACAAGCATCAAGTGGAGCAACATCACATAATACCTCATCCGTGAAGAGCTTGATGTTGTATGGAAGGTGACACTATTGGATCACGCAAAGATCCCGTCCTTGGTGAAGCCACCCAATCATGTATAGTTGTGGATGTGTTATAGTCGGTAAGCCCAATCGCTTCACGATCTTTATCAAAATGAGGTTCTTTTGGCTCCCGCTGTCGACAATGAACTATAACGGGGAACCCTTTACCCACATGTGGGAGTGGAAGAGGCGCTCCTCCTTTAGATCTTCGGGTTCCTCTTTCTGGATCTTCGTGGTGGAAACAATGGCGTTGGGTTCCACATTAATAATCAGCTTCCCTTTGTCATTCCCCTTATCGAGTTCTAACTCAGAGTCAGAACATGCATCTAATTTCTAAGACATTAGCTCTGCCACCAATGACTGCTTGGCCGGACACTCACTCGTGTTGAGTGGAGCTCTTATGGAACTCACACCACTTTCTCGTGTCCTTCTTCAACTTCACGGTGTTATTCTTTGCTTGCGGCTTTGGTGGGTTGTCCTGGCCACCCCGCTTTGGCTTTGTCCTTTCTTAAGCAGTTTAGGGGCACCTTTCCCTTGCTTTGGATTCGCAAATCCAAAGTCTCACTTCTTCTCTTTAAACTTCTGCTTGATCTTGATAGTGTATGAGTACATTGTGCCGAGCGAGGAGATGTCCAGGAACTCCATCTCGCCTTGGATGTACCTGTGTAGGTAGCCACGGTATTTGAGTACCAAATGCAGCTTAGAATCCTTGATACCCAGCTTTGTGCAAAGTGTATGAAAGGTATTGGTAAACTTTGGCACATCTTAGTCCCTTCCCTACCACAGCATGGTATATTTTATTTATTTATCCTCATAACTTCTAACCGGGTAGTACTACTTCTTGATGGCATTCCAAAATGAATTCCAAGTGGGTGAAACTAAAAACAGTGAGGCCATACTTCCATCCTTCTACTTGCAGTAGGTTCCCACCAGTCCTTGACATGGGGGGTAGCTTTGAGAAGAGCAAAAGTAATATTTTCCTGGCCGGAAAAATAATGAACAAAAAAATACCCTTCTAGCAGATTTAACCTTTATCTACAACATCTGCATCTATCCAAGCTTCAAATATGGGAATGTCAAAGTTAACTTGTACCTTAAATGGTGTGGCACTTCCAGAGTAGTGTTGGAAGTAGATGTGTTACACCTAGGTAGCCGCTGAAGGATCCGGGCAAAGTTGTCCATCATTACGTTCCTTTGTCACTCGAGGGCCTCTTTAGGGAAGATTTTGATAGGATCTCCTACCCCCCCGTCTTTATTTTCATCTTCCATGGGTGGCCGTTGGGATTTGCAAGGTTGGTCTTGCAAAGGTTCAACAAGTTCAAGCCCTAACTCCTTATATCCCGACCTCGTTGGGGACATGCAAAGAAAAGTAGAGAAAGAGTAGACCCCTCTTATACCACTGATCTGGATTTAAATATGAATGGAACAAATAACATATATAACCATAAACATAGAGATACAATAGAAATAATACTTCATTTCATTTATGTAAAATACTGAAATATGCTTACAAACAAAAATGGAAATAAACTAGCTTGGGTGATGGTAGCTTATCTTTGAGAAGAGATGTGCAGGCTACATTCCTCTTAATTGTCTTACAATAAGGCTCGAAGGCCTATTTATTGTTGAGAAATAATGGAAAACTCTAAACATCCAAAAACCTAACCCTAGGAGAAGAAGCGCCAAACTATGGGCCCCGTTTGAGTAAATTAGTACATCAACTTGCCGGGGTCATAACTTTGACATATGATCTCCATTTGACGCACACAATACCTCGTTAGAAAGATCTATCCAATGACTACAACTTCTGAGGGAGCAACGTTGGTCTGTAGGCCGATGAAGCTCCTAGTTTTCCAAAAAAAAAGTCGTTTAGGGCCTCAAAACGGTTCCAGAAGTTCAAGTCCTGGGAAAGTGTTAAAAGTAGTAAAATGTTCTACAATTAAGGAAACTGAAAAACTGAAAGAAACAATGGTGGGGTCCAAATGGAATTGTCAAGTGGCCACCAATATCCACTTGGATCATTATAACTTATAAATACAAGTGTGGAATGAAAATGTTTCCATTTTTTCTTCTTTGAAAAAAAAGAAATACAAATATGAAAATTTCAATGGAAACTGGAACTTTACAAAACATTGCAATTTCTTGTACATATATAATACTTAAAGTTTTCTTGTCATATTAAAAAATTAATCAATCGTATATTCAAATTTAGAAATTTTAACATTATCATAAATTCAAATTTAGAAATTTTAATAGATTGTTATTTTTTATCAAAATGTGCACACCATCAGAATTTCACCTTTATTTAGGAGGAGAATCTAGGGTGACAATTTCAACTTTATTTATGAGGAGCATCTTGATAGTCAAGGTTTGCATGCCATGCTAAGAAGTGACTGTACCTTCATTTATTGAAAGTGTGTCCATGGTGAGGATGGTGTTGGTTAAGCGCTTATCTCCTTGTTCCTTAACATGAAATGTGTTAGAAGGCTATAGCGATCCTATTGGGTTACATATTTAGCATGAGATTGTTCATGTCAATGCCCTACCTACTCATGAATCTAGAGTAAATCCAATTGGAATTTATGGTAAGGTATTTTGAGAAGAAGAAACATTGTTCTTCCTTCTATTAGCGAGATAAAATAGTATATGGTATCATGATGAACATTTCATACGATGCAATAGATTGAAAGCAATAACATACTTACAAAGGAGAATGTCTCGTAGAGCTATGGACAATTTAATTATGGTTTTGTTGAAATTTGAGTAAATAATTGTCACGTTTCTTACATTTTTAGTATAACATCGAGAGGGCACAAATGAGGATATGGTTTATGAATTTGGTTGTCCACCTATAAAGAGTTAAAAGGAAATGGAATATTGCATTTCATGAGGCATGAAATGATAAAATTAAGAGAGATGCAGGAATGGATGAAGAACTAGGAGTCACAATTAGAGATGATGGTGAGAGGGAGGATAAAATGTAATCTAACATGAGTGAAAAAAATGTTTACGACAACTTAAGTTGTAAATACCTAGGTGTAGTGAATAAAGACTAACATCCTGGAAAAACAACATGTAATGGGAAATTTAAATTTATGTTGGAAAGTTGTCATAACGATTCCATTGACAAAATCAATTGATATGGATTCCTAGGGCCAAGTAGGATTTCACAAAGGTTGAATCCTATTATTGATTGGTTGGAATGTGTTGTAATGGTGCAATTTTTTGTAACCCAAAAGTGACCTTCACATGTGGAATAGTTGGGCTCCTTAATGAGGAGAATTCTATTTTAAGTACCATGGACATATAATTTATTCCATTTATATAGCTAACCATTTTGAAGGAATAAATCTAGAAAATGAATTTGATTTTCCTAGTTGAAGAGTTTAGTTATTACACCATCAGGCCAAAAAATGGGTGGAAGGAATATTTCCCTTTCCACTCTTCATAGGAAAGAACAAAAATTTGAGCATGATGAATGCACAAATCCACGTTCATATTGTTGTTACCCTTCTTATACTAAATAAACAACTAAAATTGTTGAATATAGGAAGGAAATTTAAGAGTTTAGCAAAACCAAAGGATGATGGTTATATGTAAGAAATTGTCTTTCCATACAAACACTACTACTAATGTTTGAGATATTCAATTAGTTCATAAAAAATTAGGGTGGTAAGCATTGCACTATACCATCACATCAAACCAGCTTTATTAAATGTAAATTAAAAGATAATTTTTTTCTTAAGTATTATGTACTAGTAACATATTGGGATTTGTTATATTTTATCCCTAAACGTTAATGGAGGTGAGGGAGGAACACAATAGAGGTGGGACAAATATTTTCAAGTGTGCAAGGTCTTATTCAAAACAAGTTTATAGGAAAAAGCATGTTGATTGGAGAGGATATGCATGGGGCATTCTTATTGTGAAAAGAAGGAATATATTTTCCTTGAAAATTTATCATCCCCAATAAATTATTTAGCTTAGTCGTAGTGCAAGGGACCACTTATTCCAATGGTTTCTTCATATTATTTTTATCAACAAGAATGCCATGAAAACCTAAATTGTGAACATATGTTTGATCAAAGGACTACCTTTTTCATTTTATCTATAGCTTATGAATGTGTAACAAATTTGGAATAGCATAGACATGTTACAAGTGGTCATCATAGATTTCACTATAATGTAGGATGTCATCAATATGCATGATTACATAACTCCCAAGTTGTTTATTAGAGATATGGTTGATGAGGAAAATAAATTTGGTGGGACCATTACTGAGGCGAAAAGGAATTAACATCCACTCATAGAGATAAAATAACATGAAGGTAGTTTTAAATATATCACCTATGGTCATTAAGGTATTTTTAAGGATTCAAATATTATGCCTATGTATTATATTATAGGCAATAATTCTAGCATAAAAATTCTTACACATAGAAGGTAGGTTAATATTCAATAATAAAACATGTAATTTGCAAATAAAAATTGTGATTTTTTGGTGAATATCATCAATTTACTCACATATATGGAAAAAAAATAGAAAAATGTCTAAGAAAATGGGAAAATATTCATTTTTAGAAAATGTAAAAAAAATAGCCAATTGGTGAAATTTTGCCCCAAAAAATTTCCTTAACAGCCATGTGTTAGATATAGGTTGTCATTGATGTCAAAGGAAAAGATTAGGGTGAAAGCACCTTCATGTCAAAGGCATTGATGGGTTCAAGAATATTGACAAGCATGTCAAAGGAATTATTAAAAGATGGATAAGATCACTAATATTTGGAGCTATGTCTTGTAAAGAATATTTTTGCATGGGCTCCTAAAAGTGGACTCTAGATAGATAGAGCTCTAAATATATTTCCAACAGTATATGGAAGTCTGAAAAAGACCCCCTATATCAGAAGTTATTGATGATAAAATTTTTGAGGGTGAAAAATTTTGGTGTTTTTAGGCCATGGGCCCCAAAACACAATCAATGTATAGGTGCCAAGGTCAGCCAAGTAGGCACACGACTATCAGAATGATCTTGGTGAATTTCAAATCTCATGAGGGACAATGGTGGTCCCCATGGATTTCACATAACCATGGATAATGTTTCTATGAAGTTGCAGAGACAAGCGTAAGTAAAGTCTTGGGGATAGGATATCCAGGACAAGGTCGCATGATCAAGTGACATGGTAGTCCAATTGTAGAAGAGCATAACATAAGAAAACAAGAGCCATATGACACATCACCTCGAAACTTATTCCCTAGAAGATCCAAAGCCAACGAGGATGAAAGTTTGATGGTGATATGGAGTTACAAGGACATGGCTGAGTGAATATGTATTGGAAAAAACATTGGTTGGTGAAATTTTGTATTGCAGAGCCCATAAACACGTCACCTTATAAGATCCATATATGTGCACAAAGTTTAAGTGGTGGGGCAATATGGTAGGAAGATAGTAGTTGGATGATGAGGTAGGTGATATGGTAGCACATTCGAGCCATCATTGGCACAATTTATCCAGTGAAGGAGCCCACAAACAACTCACACATGAAAAGTATTCCTGAGAAGATCCAAGGCCAACGAGGATGAAACTTTTATGGGGATATGAAGTGGCAAGGACATGGTTGAGTGAATATGTAGTGGAAAAAGAATTAATTGGTGGAATTTTGTAATGCAGAGGAGCCCACAAACACGTCACCCTAGAATATCCAGAGATGTGCACAAAGTTTAAGTGGTGGGGTGATATGATAGGAAGATAGGAGTGGGATGATGAGGTAGGAGATGTGGTGGAACATTTGAGCCATGATTGGCACAACTTATCTAGTGAACGACCAAGCAGACAACTCGCCCAAGAATATTGGCCTCAAAAGATCCAAAGCGAATAGGAGACCAAATTTCTTGGGAGACAATATCCGACAAAATTGAAATATTATCACTATTTTTTGCATAGATTCATGCCTAATTCTTTAAATTTAGTAAATAAATTTACGGAAAAATAAATGCTCGAGACCCCTCTTCCATCATATGAGTGAACAATGTGGGATAATTAAAAGGATATGCATGGCATCATTTCATTAGATGATGGCGGTGATGTGGAGGCACGATGCGGACATAATGGCATGATGATATCAACATGATGTGGCACCAATGAGGGTGTGACATGTTTCATCCATATTTGACATTTTGAGGAACCCAAGTGGACCAAAAATGAGTGATGTGTAGCACCACTCAAAAAGTGACACATGGAACCCTTGCAAGAAGTGGCATATTAGATTGGAGAGACACATTACCCTGGAAGGGTAACCGTGGAAGATTTGAAAGGTGTGTAGGCTAAAGCAAGTGGAAAATTATTTTGAAACATGGAGGAATTACGAGTGGTAAGACAATTAGCCTCGCTTGTTCATGATTGTTCCATATGTGTAAGGAGTGGCCCACAATGACATGTCACCCCCGAAGAGAAACCTTGAAATATTTCGAGGGTGTACATGCTTAAACATCTAGGTCGATGAGGCTTTGGGACACAAAGGATTATGCGTGGAAAGAAAACTCACCTCAATTATTAGCTGATTAGTCCAAGTGTGGGCCACAGGTCCCATTGGGACACGTAATCCTAGAGGAGTGACCCTAGAGGGAAGGTGCTCATGTAGCTTTCTTTAGGTTGACAAGGCTCCAAGAAATGATGGACCAAAGGTGGCATACGTGGTGTAAGTGGACGACCAATGATAAGGACACAAGTGGTATGGTGGGTCCTCACGAGACACATAACCCAAGAGTACTGATCTTAGAAGAATTGAAAGGTTCACAACTGATAAAGAGTCGAGGGATAATGTTAAAGCACGAGGACATGATCGTGTGTGTGCATTAAGAGGGGGGCATGAAAGGTTTGTAGTGTCGGTTAAGCCCTCAAGGATATAGCATGGAGGGACACAACAAAGGTTGTATGTGGTGGTTTCATAATGTTAGCATTCAAGATTATAATCATTCTGCAACCATGATTTAAGGGCTTGTAGGCCTAGACTGAGAGCCTAAGGAGTGAATATGTCAACTATTGTAAATTTGGAATTATGTACCAAATTTGGTGAATTGCACCAAACTCACAAAGCACTTAAACTTGGAAAGTGCATTGTGAATGAGTTAGCAACAATTTAGTGCAACACAGAAAGTTTAGAAGAAGATTTAGGAAATTGGCCAAATTTGGTTGTAAAACAAATTTAGAAAGTCACACGTAAACCCAAATATTTTCTAGAACTATAAAATTTGGCAATTTAACTCAAATTTTCACAGAAGCAAAAAATCACAGTTTCAACACTTTAAGATCATGTTCAAAAAAGTTGACATAAGGGTGATAAAAAAGAAATAAGAATTCATGAATGATAAAGAGTCTCTATACAAGAGGTAAACTTGAAAGCCTACCCATACTCATGGTGAGGAATGAGATGCAACATTGTAGGTAACTTTAGCTCAAACATTAAAAATAGTGAGGGAATATTTTTGTACAATTAATTATCCATAAAGTTATGAGTTATAATCACCACATTTACATAAGGATGGTGAGGTCGGAAACTTCAATACCCTTGGCAGAGAACACGTTTTCAAGTTGAGGAGGATTTATAATTATTTACTTTAGAAGGGTTGAGGAAGATGGAGAAAATATGCTTTATATGGAGGAAAATACAAAATGTGTTAAGACACTTTTGAGAATGTCTTTATAAGAATTTTATAAAAATGTAAAGTTTCAAACAAAGATAACAATACCTTATAAATCAATTATTGCTTAAAATTTGTCTTCATTTCTTTACAACCTATAAATAAAGTGTGGAAATAAAATGTGGAGTTCATTTTTTCTTCTTGGAAGAAAAAGAAATACAAATATGGAAAATGGGATGGAAATTGTAACTTTACAAAACATTGCAATTTCCCATACATATATGATAATTGAAGTTTTCTTGTCATATTAAAAAATTGATTAGTCGTAAATTCAAATTAAGAAATTTTAACATTATCAAAAATTCAAATTCAGAAATTTTAATAGATTGTCCTTTTTTTATCAAAATGTGCACAACATCACAATTTCAGCTTTATAGAGGAGGAGAATCTCGGTGACAATATCAACTTTATTTATGATGAGCATCTTGATGGTCAAGGTTTGCTTGCCACGTTAAGAAGTGACTTTACCTGCATTTATTGAATGTGTGTCCATGGTGAGGATGTCGTTGGTTGAGCGCTTCTCTCCCTAACTCATTTTCTTGAATGAAAGATAAAAACGATCTCTATACCATTGGAAATTCTAATTTTACATTCTCCGATTTGCAACCTTAATTAAAGTGAGACACTAAGTCCATCACCAGATTCCAAAGCCCGCTTACTGAGTACGTTCTGTGCAGTCGATTCAATCGATCAGTATTGGTTTCAATGATTTTCAGTTCACCAGATTCCAAAGCCCCTTACTATGGAGTACGTTCTGTGCAGTCGATTCAATCGATCGGTATTAGTTCCAATGATTTTCAGTTCACCAGATTCCAAAGCCCCTTACTATGGAGTACGTTCTGTGCAGCCGATTTTTATTTAAAATGGAGTCGACTAATGAGGTAGAGGAATTGCAAAGTGGCTGGAATTTCTGCGAAAAAATTTCAAAAAATCTGGAGACAGTGTTTGTATTGTTTGTTTGATGATGGAAATTGATTAACTTTTAGAACACCTAAAATTTTGAAGTTTAACAACTATAACTATAACTTAGATTTAAAAAAATCCTTGCTAAATTTTCTCTATGACCAAAATTTCCAGACAACTCCTCAGGCTAGTTAAACTACGGGATTTAAAAAATCCGTTGTACATCAAAATCAATGATTTTTAGTTCACCAGGCTCCAAAACCCCTTACTATGGAGTACCCTATGTGGAGTCGATTCTTATTTAATACCAGTTTGTACACCCCCAAAATATTTGTTGTACAACGTTGATCTCATGCCAATGTTCAGGAGGACTGTTGTATGGTGACAAATATCTTACAAGCAGGGCGGGGACGCCCACAATGGTACAACTACCTTAGGAGTCTATTCGCTGCTTTGCCTGATTGCAAAGCTCCTTATTATCATTCCCCCGGGACTACCCCAAGGAAGAGACCATTCTTACTTAAAGCCCGTTTGTACGTCCCAATGATATCTGTTCTACACGTCAATGCCAGCGCAATTCTATGGCAACAACTGCCATTCTTACAAGCAGGGCAGCGCGGAAATGAGTACCCTCGGGACTCGCGAGGAGCGCATTGGCATTAGTCTAAACAGAAGACCATTTCACATCGAAAAAAGGGTTTAATGGCAGGATTTTGATGTAAAAATCTAAGTTACAGTTATCAATTTTTTTTTTAATGTTTTATTCTAAACCAGAGACCATTTCAGATTCGAAAAATGGTTTTAATTACGAGACTTTGATGAAATTCCGCAGAAAGTTTTTGAAATCCAGGTTATAACTAGCAAATTTTTTATTTTTTAAATATTAGAGATTTTTGAAAGTGTTAAACTTAATTTCAAAATTTTTGAAAAATAAATCACCAAATTCTAAAGATAAAATTAAGTTGTAGATAAAATCGTCAGCTGTTCAAGGTCCTTATTTCAATGATTTCCACTTTCCGGGATTCCAGAGCGGCTCACTGGAACAAAGACGATATGGTTAGCTTCATGAGCCCGTCATTGATGAAACACGATGTGGGTACATCCAGGAGGTGTACATTCTTATTTAAAGCCGGTTTGTACTCCCCCAAAACACCTGCTGTACAACGTTTATCTCAGGTCAATGTTAGAAAGCGGCTGCCCTGCTGCAACAACTATCTTACAAAGCAGGGCGGCCAGGTCTGAGATTCTGAGTACCGAATGAGCAGTCCATTTTTCTCTCCAGACCTGTCTGTACTTTTCACAACGTCTATTTCTCAGTGGTAGTATATCTGTTGTAGGTTTTATAGTGTTTTTTGGTAAAAAACATTATCGTGTTTTCTGGTAAATTTTCTGCTAGATATAGATATAGAATTTGGTAGACATTTCTTGAAATTAAAAAATTTCAATTGTCAACTATCCACAATCAGAATATCTAAAAAGAAATTCACAATGCTCAAATCAAAACAAATTTTAAACCCTAAAAATAAAAATTTAACCCAACTCCCCCGTTGCAACGTAAAAACTCCAAAACCCTACTATGGTTAGAAACGCCTATCTCTCATGTCAATGTTAAATAGCGACTGACCTAGGGTAACAACTCGTTTGCAACCAGGGCTACCAGGATTTGAGTAACCTGTGGGCCATGACTCTGTGAGGAGTCCATTCTCATTAAAAGGTCGTTGTTGCTTGCCAAGTTCCCCTAATATCAGCAGTACATCATTTATTTAATGTCAATGAGAAGAAGAGACTGTCCTATGGTACCTAACAACTGTCTTACAAGCAGGGCAGAGAGGAAATGAAATCTGGTTCAATGTTTTCAGAACCAATTCTAGATTCGCAGCATGATTGTACGAGTGCGATATTTTCTTTTTGTTCAGAGTTTTGATAGACGGTATCAATATTGGGGAGCTCGCTAGCTCATTGCACCCGCCTGGATCAGAAAACAATAAGCAGTGACAACGAACAACTTTGAACATTGAAAACACATTTTAGGATTTCTATAAAAGGTATTTTGGATGTTTTTCCAAGCATTTATTGATTGGTAAGTTAATTCAATGGGATTTGAACCAATGTCTTAAAAAATTATTAAGTATAACTATTCATCTATATTCATCGTCAATTCAAAATCACATGAAATGAAATAAGGTAATCATCTATCAAAATAATCTTAAAAATTGTTTTAATTTCAATTAAGCACGAGACCATCGAGAAAAATAAGTACACACTTTTAATGTAAATGTTGCAATCCGTTTAAACCGCGATAGAGTTCGTTATAGAAATCTCAATTCTAATTGCATGGAGTCTGAGTAAGTTAAAATATTATGGTGGTTGCTTGTTAAGCTATCTTAAATACAAAAGGAAATGAGCATGACATGTTGCTATTTATCAAATTCTGAGCAAGATGTGAATGTCCCATGCAAAGAGTATTTCTCATCTATTGTTTCTGAGATTATCAATGAGTTGTTTTAAAATGAATTTATATGCATGTAAAAGGATTGGTAAAAAAAATTCATTCTTGAAATTTATATTTATAATTTATAAAAATAATTTTTAAAATTTTAAATTAAGTATACTATAAAGTTATCTCTTCGTCATAAAGTGTCTGTATGTGAATTGCATAAAGTGGTTTAAAATGAATTTATATGTTTGTAAAAGATTGTAAAAAATTCACTCTTGAATTTATAATTTAAATTTATAAAATAATTTTCAAATTATAAATTAATAACATACACATACTCCTTCCAACTAAAAAAACTGTTTGATAGGAAGGTGCATAAGATATTATTAATAAAAAATATAACATGTGTCGGGATATATATTTTAAGCTGTGTGTATAATGAATGTGCATAGATATTATTTAATAAAAACATATAACATGATGATGAATATATTTTTAATGGGGCTATTAAATTTTAATTAATATATTAATTATATTTTAAAATTTATTTTTTCAATTATAATAGTTTGAGTGAGTTCAATGATTAAGAGTATATGTTACTAATTTAGGTTATTATAAGTTAAAAACATTACAAAGTATCACTTCAAGATTAAATATTAACATAATGGAGATTTTAAAATATTTTTAATAGTATACATAAATTAAAGGTTGAGATTTATCTCTTAAATAATTATGTTTATTTTTACTTTTAATTAAATTGGTTAAATTATCAATTAAGTTTCTAAATATGAAAGTGGGAACCACATAAGCACTAGCAACAAATTTTTAGCCATCCACCCTAACTCCTCTAAAGATGTCATAGTATCCAAGAACTCATTCTTTCTTTGCAGGGTTTAGATGTTAATCCATACTTTGCACGGTTTAGATGTTAATCCATATTTTTATCCTGTCATTGTTATGGATGTAATCACCATCATGGCTAACATAGCCACATCATTGCTAGTTTGGGTCAGCCCATGGCACTGTGATAGTAACCTCCACTACACTCAAGCTTCTATCTCCCATTGATACCCTTGCTACAACCTTTCTTCATGGTGATGTTAGAGATTTACATGTTTATGGCAAAGAAAATGTTTTTGGACGGTTTGATTTCAATGTCTTTTTTAGCTCTGCTTAGATATTTCTACTTTTAGTGGGTGTTAGCTTGCTTTCTCCAAAGGGTCTGAAGACATCCATCTAGCCTCTATATATGGACAACCCAATGAATTCTTATTCAACTCAGAGTTTTTTCTACATCTTAGATGAGGGTTTTATCCCAAATCTAGTGAATTTTCTAGTCTTTGTGAAACCATTTTCAGGGGTTCCTTCTACATGTTGGTTAAGGCCTTGGATCTCATCTCTTCACTCACCACGAGAATCTAGGTTGAACTATAAATCTCCTCTAGCAGCTTACAACTTTTATATGGAAAAATTAAGCTTCGAGATCTCAAATCCTTAAGAGAATATGGCATAGCCATTTATGACTACTTATTTAATTCCAAGACTAAAAGGTGGAGATAAATGATGGGGGGTTCTTTCTTCATCCCAACCCAAGTCTTTTATGGAGGTCCTAAAGCTAGGACATTCATCTCCTAACCCCAAAGATCTCTTAGGGAAGACATTGGTGGTGGATCATGAAACAAAAACTCCGTCTCTTGAAGTGAGAAATGTTTTAACCAACTTCATGAATGTGGATTATGAAGGATAGGGCATTATTTTCGGGTTTAATGGATTTTGGCTGGTGACATCTACTTTACGAGAATGGGTATACCATAACTAATCTCACAATATGGAGCTATTATTTTTGTCGAAATGACTCTTTGTGGCTCTCTTCAAAAGTCTAGATGATCAACAAAAGGTTTTTGAGAAGGAATCAGATTTGGGAATGATTGCGTCTCTAATGCAACCATGGTTTTGTGACTCTAATCCTCTTGCCATGCTGTTATTGGCAACTCAAGTCCGAATAATGCTTCCTAATTTACCCAACCATTTGACACAATTGGATACTTTAGAAGGTGTGTGAAATTTAATGGCAAGTTTCATTAAAATAGACACTTGAAGACTTTCAAAAAGAATTATTACATTTGCTCACATATGTGTCTAAGTGTACCTTACGAAACAATTGGCCCATAAAATCCTATTCAAGTGGAGGGGTGAGGTTTATTTGCAACTCTTGGATTACTTAAATACTAATACTTCTTTCCATTGCAAGAATTGTCAACAACTTGGTTATCTTCAAAAGTTATCCCCTTTTCTGCAAGGGGCCTTTTCCCCAAGAATACAATGAAATCGAGCCAAGGATGGAAAGATACAAAGGAAGCAAAAGGGTCCAAGAATTCTTTAGGTCAAAAGTGGGGCAACCCTAAACAATAGAGGAAATATACCACCAAATGAACTCCTCTAGAAGCCTCAAGAGGCACCATCTCATCCCGTAGCAGAGGAGATCCTTCCTTCGAATGAAAAAAAAATAACCTCAACAATAATTGTGGCTTCTACAATGAGTGGGAGAAAACATACCCAAACATCAATTGTATAATGACAAGGAATGGACAAATATGACAAAACCTTGTAATGAAACTATCTCAAAGAAATGGCATAGTTGTTCCATCTACAATTGTTCCTAATAATTTAGTTGATTAAGGTATGCAAGAAAAAAGAAAAAGAAAAATTCCATGATTAAATATTATTTCATAAACTGTTCTTGATAAATGATATGTTGCAATTTGGTATTTTGAGATACTATAAATTAACTTTAACTAACTTTATTTACTTTAACTAACTTTAAAAAAAATAAAAAAGTATCTATAACTTATATATATGTATATATATTATTTTTTCAAATTCCAAAATAAAGTTAAGTTTTAATATATATATATATATATATATTATACATATATATAATATAAAAGAGTTATATAATCATTTTTTAGTAAATAAAAATTGGAATAGTATTTTTTTTTGGTCAACCATGAAGTGCCAAAAACCCTTCCAAGCTATTTTGTCCTCATGAAAATCACCAAAATCACCGCAAGTTGTTTCGTACATGAGCTAACAAATAATAAACAGTATAGTTATTAACACGACAATGCAAACGAGCAAACACAAGAAGGTTCCCCTAATATCTTGGTTTATTTCATGTCAATGCGAAGCAGCGACTGTTCTATGCTAACAACGGTCTGACAAGCAGGGCAGGGAGGAAATCCAGTTTGGTAAAATGTTTTCACCACCAATTCTACATTCACAGCACGACTGTACCATTGCGATATTTCCTTCTGTTCATAGTTATCATAGTTGGATATTGGGGAGGTCGCTTTCTCATTGCGCGCGCCTGGGCTACAAAGTAATACCTCAATCATCGGCAGTGAACAACTTTGAACATTAAAAGTACAATTTAGGATTTCTACGAAAAATTATTTGAATGTTTTTCAAAGTATATAGGGTTACGTCTCATTTATCAAATCAGAGTTTTTTTTTTTTTTTAACCGCATAAAGTTAAAATTATATAATTGACAAAATTATTATAGTAATATTTAACGGAGTAGTTTTTAGTGAGATTTTTTGGAATTTAGGTGTCAGAATCTGGCTCAAAAATTTGAGGTGAAATCTTGATTTGTGTTATTTAAATTGGTTTTTTGAGTGTATATATGGATTCAACACTGAAAAACTCCTGGCCACTTCAATTATAAATGTATTATCCATCAAGCTTAGAATTTCAGTAAATTAGTACTAGATTTTAGAAAAATTAAATCAGAAAAACTCAACCAAAAAACTTCCAAAAAAACTAGATTAAAGACAACTTCATTGGCTGTTAGCTAAACTGGCAGAGGTTTAGTCTCCAAGTTCCAGTACTGATGCTTCCAAAACGTACCCAAATTTGGGTTCTTTGGTCTACCCGATAATGGCGCGGAACCCCCAAAAAAACCACAAAATCGAGGAAGTTAGGGTCGTGCGCAGTGAAATATAGATTTTAATTAAAAAAGTAAAGTGAAATATGGAACGCCTTGTATGATGTATCTATTGCATGCTACATTTTCAATCTGATGTTCAAGCGACTAAGGTAACCCGGTATGCGAAATGAAAGCATCCCATTCACACTGTAAATCAAGCAACCCACTGTATTCAAAATTAAAACACTAGTTTTTTAAAGCTGAAAAAATCAATAGAAAATCTAGCGAAAATAATGATTGCACTACATTATATAAAATATAATTAGTATTGGTGTTATTATTTTTGATATTAAATCATTTTAATGAAAGAAATTTCAGAGTGAACACATTTTCTAAAGGGCTTGCACGTAAGTTGATAATTAGATACAATTTGGCATTAATAAAATAATGTGAATTTAAGTAAATATATAAAGTAATTTATAACCATGGAGAGTGATCTCATACTTGTTAGCTTACAACTAAGAGTATCTTTAATACATATTAGGTTTTATATATTTCTTTAAGACATGGTCGGTTTTTTATATATATTTTTTAATACATGCGTAAGTTTTTAATATATACTAAGTAAATGAAATTCATCAACTTAGTGGTGTTTAATTTTACGGTTACGTGTATAAGTATTCTTATTTTTCTTGTTTAATCATAGGACAAGTATTAACGTATATTATATTAAATTTATAACATTATATGTATACAGTTGGTGTCCCCAAACCCAATTTTTTTGGAAATATAGTTTGAAAGATTACCTAACAAAACACAAGATAGTGGTTATAGATTTTGTTTTTTCATACAATCATACTAAAGTAAATATTTACTAAGAATCTTCCCCTTTTGGATAGGGTATATTCCACAAGAATACCATACGTTCTTATAAGCATTGTGCACACTACATTCTACATGAACACCATGGGTCAATACCATGGGTTCTTATAAACGTGGAACTAAAACGTGAATAGTTAATTAATTAATCATGAGGGCTTCACTCGGTGAGCAATACCATACCATGTGCATTCATATTGGGGGATATATATTGATGGGAAAATGAAATAATATGTTGAGCATATAATAGGGGGTGGAGGGTTTTTATATTGGCATTTATAAAAAATGAAGCTCAAAGTTATTGAAAAAGTATACAGGGGTATAAAAAATGTTAATAAAAATATGGTACTTACAATATCTAGTGAAAGTTGGGGTATTTTTCAATTGAGAAGTTGTATTGTGTTTGTATTAGTAGGGAGTTAAATACTGTGTTTTTTAGAGGTATTTTCGAATATGTAGTCAAATTAAGGGTATTATTTAATATGCCATAAACACAAGTGATATGTGAGAAGTTCATTGAGTGAAACCCCTATGTAATTACTAAATATTAATATAATTATTAATTTTATTTTTATAGTTTTAATCATCTAACCTTGTACATAATATTACATAACATATCATAACATTACATAACATAATAGAACATAACAAGAGGTTACAACACCTCTTCCATATTGTGAAAGAAATTATAAATGTTTTCTATGTAAATATGTGCGAAAGAAGACATTATGAGAGTGATTTTAAAATGAATTTATATGCTTGCAAAATGTTTGACAAAATTTCAAATAAATTATTTTACGAAAAAAAATTGTATGGATAATTTTTGAAGAAAGAAGGATTTTTAAATTTTTTATATTTGAAAATTGATTTATCCACTTAATTAGTACTTTCAAATTTACATCTCAATTATATATAATTTGAGTGTGTTTAACGATTAAGAGCATGTGTTTCTCAATTATATATAATTAGAGTGAGTTTAATGATTAAGAGAGTGTGTTTTCTCTTAAGAAAATACATATTTAAATCCAAAAAGAAGTAGAGTATGTATTATTTTATAGACATTAATAGTCAAATTGCTACATAGAGATAGATCTATTATCCCATAGTGAATATATATATACAGTGAACATAATGTGCCTATATATATATATATATATATATATATATATATATATATATATATAATATATATATATATATATATATTCATTTTATAATACATTGTTGGAATTTTAAATTTATTAAAGGATACTTGTGAAAGGCACTCAAGAGTTTAACATCACCATGCTAATTAAAATAATAGTTAAAAAAATAGATAGGCATGTCTATTTTAAAATAGGCTTTTTAAAATTTTAGTTTAATTATCAAGAATCATTAGGTGGATGGTAGGGATTTTACATTCATGAAATATTCTAGAATATTTTTCATACTATGCACAAATGAAAGGTTGATATTTATCTCCAAAGTAGTTATGTCATTTTCCCCATTCAATTAGATTGATTAATTATAAAAAAAATTATATTAGCAAGTGTCACATGAAATGAGTTAGCATGTGCCATATGAAATGAGTTATGTTCTTGTGTCACATTGACAAGCCATGATATTGTTCCATATGATCGTAACAAATCCTATTTGGAGACACTATAAGATAAGAGTGAATCTACTTGATTCATAATCTCTTTTCTTTTTTTATATAATAATAATAATATAATAATAATTTTTTACCAACTATGTTCATTTTTTTAGGATTTTGCCTATCAAAATTTATCAACATTTACCCATCCAATTTAGTTTATATTGCTTAGGCTACTTGATAATCTTTTTTTAATTATTAATATAAAATTTGTTAATAATTTGAAGCATCTACAATTTTTCATTATATTAATTAAAGTATATTCTTATATTTAATATAAAAAATATATTTATTATTTTTTTTCAAAATGTCAAATATAAAGAATAATTGTTTTAATTAATAAATTGTATATTTATATGGTATCTTTATATAATTTTTTTAATAATTATTTATTTATCGTTGGAGTTGATTTTCTGGGAGCAATGAAGTCCCAAAATGCCTTCTTATGCAAGTTATTGTTCCCTCCTGCATAGAATCATCATAGGTTGGATAATATACAAGAGAAAAGATAATAATCAATGTAATGAAATCTAACATTAGATATTAACACTACAATGCAAACAAACAAAAGCAAGAAAGAAAATAACAACTTGGGAAACAAGAAATCTCTTTATTTGATGTAAGTAAGATACAATCTCTCCAAAGACACTAAAGGGAGATTTGGAAAGAATGGCTCCTTGGCTCTCCTAAATAAAGGTTTCTCCATTCCATTTCATTTAGGCGTGATTCTCCTCTCAAGAAGTTTCTTAGATGATCTCTGAATGAAGAGCTCCAAGACTACAAAGAAATACTAATTGGGTGGAAATTTCAGTAGCATAACCCTTCAATGACTTCTCCCTTGTAAATTGTCCCCAATGAAATGATAGTTATAAGCCAATGACCATGGCTTCCCCCAACTTGGCTAACTTATGAGATTTGATCTTTAAGTGAACCTTTCATCTTGATGGAAGAAAAAGGGAGTCCTTTGGAGCCTCCATAACTCTCCTTTAATGGTGTGGAGGCCTCAGAATGAGGAATTGAACTTTCCTCCATAACTCTCCTTTAATGGTGTGGAGGCCTCAGAATGATGAATTGAACTTTTACTTTTCACCTATTGGGGGAGGGAGGGGATGGGAGGGGGGGATGGAAAGGGGGGCGGTAAGAATAAGATGATTTTCCCCACAAATTACTCAGGTATCACTTCATAATATTCATGTGATTATGAAAGAAACAACTACAATTATTTTTGTGAAGCTAAGAGAGCATATTTGTGTAAACTAATTAAACCATGTTTCGTAAAAAGTAATCATTTGCTTGTGAGCACCTAATTTTTTGAACTTTGAGAATCTTTGATTTTGGTGATCTTTAACATGTTCCGACCCTTCTTAACATATTTTAGTACATAATTTTTATGTGATAATAATTTCCCCATGATGTGTGAGGTTAGAAGGATATCTGTAGCCAAAACACAACACATTATGCTCGATGGAGTCATGCTACTTCTTGTTGACATGGCTAATGTTCGTTATGTCAACAAGGGGAACTAACCCGATCGCAGGCCCTAGTTAAACCTACTTTCATTCGTAATGGCTAGCTCCAACGGGTTTTAAGGTACCCCGTAAGCTGTTCAAACATGTTGAAACATTATTTCCGGGAGGAAGACTTTGATTATATCAACAAAATAAAACATCTAACCTTTATGTGTTAAATCCTATCTATACTACTTCTAACTACTCTAATATAGTCCTAGCTATCCTAGTCTATAATGCAGAAGCATAATACAAAGATTTAAACATCATCTATATGTTCAGAAGAAGTGTGATAAAGAAGATTAAACATCATGCATAGATTCAAGTCCAAATGAATCAACCACTAAATTCATAGCTAGACAAGACTGTATTAATGCTAAATTGTAATCCAATCACTCATATAGAAATCCACATTCTTTTATGGAATTAAAACTTGCAACTGATGTTTAACTTAGTTTTGAAATCAGAGACCATCCACAACTTAACCACGAAACTGAATCACATTCCATTTGACAAGACTAGTAGTGAATTGTAAGTCATCAATATGCATAAATACAAATCACATTTACATTCATGCCAGCAACAACACTTTGATCCAAAACATATGAAAGAATAATCAAATAAGTCTGAAACTAAAGGCTCCTTCTTCCCCCCAAAACATTGTTCCTTATTCACAATAAAGCCAAACTGTTCTTCTTGATAATCGAAAGCCCTTCTCCCTTCTTTGGAGGTAATGCTTAAGTGGCCTTGAGTGACCCTTAGCCTTCCATGACCTTTTAGTTCCCTCTTGTCGTTACACAGATTAGTATGTATAGATGAAAAAGGTTAGTGAAACTACGACAAGCTGAGGTCACCCTTGGTGGAGTGTTCTCCTTCCTCAGGAAATGGATGGATCTCCTTGGAACAAGGGAGGACTGTGTATCATTTATCAACACCTGTGAGGAGTGGCTATCATTCTCTGTCTTTTCTTTGGAAGAAACTCAATATGCTCCCATCATCCCCACATCTGGCATGCTTTGTAATGTATCCTATGACGATGACATCTTGGTGGATTAGCGCTGTCATGAATACTTCCACTGAACTGCAAGAGCACCTTCATTATGCAATATGGTGGTCTATCTCCCCTTTAGCAGAGTGTGTTTTGCAATACCGACACCGATGGCACAAATGTATCATCCTGACATACAACACCTTCATCTATGGCCAGATCCACTCAAACTTGTCTGCGGAGATAACTCATATTAGCTATGATGATAAAAATATGATAGAAATGCTCAAGAATAGCTCTCCCCATCATCGAAACTTCAAAAATGATAAGGCGTTGTGAAATCAAAAGGAGCTATCGTGAAAGAAAATAGCCCATGGTTTAGCCAAAAATCGTGTCACGAGCGAGTTGCAATGGCACATCCTGATGGCACATTACATGCAACTTTAGCGCTATTGGATTTCCTTTAAAAACGCCCCACCCTGAATATCTTTCAAAAACAAAGAAATGCACAGGAGAAACCGAGTCCTGCTGTTAGGCTGGACTTGAAATATTATATACCCAGATTCACAATTGTTAGCAGGTCCGGCAGACAGAGGCACACTATATATATAAGCTTTCGGTCAAAGCCTATAACGATGTGTGATATAGCCTCAGATCCGAAACATATATGAAATATAATTGATAATACTATCAGCTCCGACAAATCGCAATGCATATGTGCATAAGGCCTGGGCTCTCGTCAATATGCAATTTGTGATGGGGCTATTGAATTGAAACACATATATGTTAAGGTTCATAAATCCCTTTGGGTCCGCAATGTTAGCCTTCCCTTCACAAAACCTCGACTTCAATTTTTTTTTGGAAACACAAGGATATAAGCGAAAAACCAGCATATGGCTGGACTTGAAAATTAATGCGCTCAGTTTTATAATCATCGGTAGGTCTGGGTGGTTATGGTGCACCATATACATAGATTCCAAACCCTGCCGATAATGATGAGCAATGGGTCTTGGATCCAAAGCATAATATACCTCTATTAATATGTCCATCAGGTCTGAAATATTTATACGCCCTTTATATATAGCTTTGGGGCTTGGCCGATTAGCGATTTGTGATGCGATGGAGGACTTACTCGCATCGCCCTTATCCATTCATGATAAACCAGCCTTCGCCCTTTGATCAAGGCTAAGTGTGATGAGCGAAAAGGGATGATTCATGCATGCTTTGCGAAGCACTTCGGCTATAAAGAGTTATGAAGGAAAATGAGGTGCGATAAAGGGTTTTGTACGTCAAGTGCATGAATGACCATATTAAGGGTTGGGGCGATTATATATGCTGGCATATTTTTCCAGAGACACTTATGAGGATTGAGAAACGTCTGATGAGGGAACGAGAGTCTAAGTTATAAATAAATCATGCTGTAGAGATATTTTCAAGGGGAGGTCTTGACCATTAAGAATTAAAGGTTTAACCTGGCATAGAGTTAGAGTTTCTAAGATGAAAGCAGATCATTTGAAGAAGTGAAAAATCCAGCCTCAAGGGGACCCATTTAAAATTTGATATCAGAGCATGTTTTAATAGGGTGGTATTTGTGGCCACAACAAATGGCAAACCACTGGGTGAACCAGTTATCTCTGTCTCCAAGTAAACCTTCAATCAATAGAACATCAGGGGTATTATGAAGAGCTTGAAATACAAACTATACAGAGGGACAGGGATGGGTTCCACTTCAATATTACTTGCTTCAGATGGGATAAAGAGAAATAGCTTCTACTAACTGATAGGGTTTTGACAAGCATTCTCTAATGGCAGTGTTATGAAATTTATTGACCTCCCTTTACCTGTTGCCTATGTTCAAAAATCCTTTAGGGGCCATCAATGGTTTGGAAATACCAATTTATGTGTGTACCTCACCTCTATCATTCATCAAAATTGATGTGGATATGTTCATCTACACTTTATAAGAGAATTTTGAGTGCTATATTTTCATATGATTGAATGGGGCGCAGTCATGGATCTTGCCATATTTTTAAACCTCTTGAGCAAGGTTGGGCTTGTTGTATCAACAGGTACTCTGAGCCCAACAACAGTCCCTACTCTAACTGGTTTCCCAAATTATCTGTCCTCCTAGATTGGCACAAGGACTTGACATTTCATTTTCTTTTAAATAAGTCCTTCCGGTTTTAGGCACAAGCACTAGAGGATAGTTGTATTTGCCATAGGTTATACAACAGTGAGCTTAACCCACGGAAGGAGGTTTACTTGCGAGCAACAAGTAGAGGACAATTTAGTGTGGTGGATGGGACCAATAGAGAATGACTGTAAACCTTACAAGCAAGTACAGGCTAGGTATAAGTGGGATTTACTCAAAATGTAGTGTTCCTCCATGCTAGTCCATCTGTAGTTACACATTTAGTTTGAAAAAGATGCCCCTACATGCTCCAAATATCTAGGTTATCAACATATCTTACCTAGTTCTCAACAGATGCCAATGAGTGCCTTGGTCTGAATTTCATAGTTGATTTTCAAGTTCTCATGGGCTAATTGAAAATTTGTTTGATTTGCAAGGTAATGATGGATTTAGGAACAACAAGATCATCATTAGGTTAATGAGGGGTGCAAAAGCCAAAGGCAGGGAATGAAAGCAATCTGAAGTGATTTGAGAGGTGAAAACAAGGCTGGAGGATAGAGAACAAATTGTTGAAAAGGCTAGAATTGAAAACAAGAAGAGAGTAAACTTGAAATAAAACAAGAAAAGGAAAGATAGAGGTGTAACTACTAAAAAAAAATGAAATGGATTCTAGCCTACTCTGGAAGTAACCACCATTTGGTGGCCACTGGAAGTATATTTTGAGATGTTGGTTATTAACAGGGAGTTTTTCAGCTTCTCCCTGCAATGTTTTCAATGTGTAAGTTTCATGACCAATATTTTCCATTGCTTGGAATGGGCCCATCCATAAGTGTTGAAACTTCGTGTGCTCACCTTTCAACTTACTCAACTTACCCCAGTTTAGCACTAGCTTTTCGTTTCCTTGGGGATAATAGTCTGAGGCATGCGTTATGCGGGTTGATTTATTAATAGAAAATCCAGTCGATTTTAGATATGAATGGTAAGGAGCATTATCAAGTATGAGAGCATAAGGGATGTCGAACCTGTTGATGATAGATTTCTCTATAACAAATATTACCTTGTCCTCATTAACTTTCCGAAGTGGGATGGCTTTGGTCCATCTAGTGAAGCAGTTGGTTACCGTGAGTATATACTTCTGCTCATTTCCATCGATGAATGTATTTTTGAATGCCTTTCTGCAATGCAAGAACTCTAGAGTTTGATTGTCCCTTCGAACACCTACCAGTTTGAGAAGTTATTAGGTATGGGTGGTTTGAAAACTAATCCAACATAAAATTTATTCCTCTTCAATATAAGATTAGGTAAATGTTTTGCAGCCATCCTAGCCATGTGATCGGCATCTTGGTTTTGCCTTTGAGGTAGGTATGAGATATTAAAATAATTAGAACTGTCAGTTAAGATCCATACCTCATGTTGGTGCTTTACTAGGTGTTGCAAATTGTAGTATATCCTTTACTTTACCCAGTCCACAACTGTTAGTGAGTCACCAACTACAAGATTTTTCGTTTTCATATCAATGTCCCCTTTCAAGCCCTATAACAATCCTCTGTATTCTTCCATGTTGTTTGTTCACGAGAACTCCAAACAGCTAGCCATCAGATGTTGTCTCCCTTATGGGTTGACGAGAATGTTTCTAGTGCCTGCACCTTCAAAGCAGTGAGATACATCAAAATAAAGTGTCCAAAATGTAGAAACTAATGTTACATCAATTGGACTACTATCTACGAAACTAATTCTATCATCTATTACAATATAGGATAGATCATTAGTTGGATTGTGGGGGCGTTTAATTCTTTCTTATAATTATGTCTTTGTTAACGCCTCCTTGACTGTTTCTGCATGGCATTCTCCAAAACAAGTTTTCATGGCACAAACATCGAAACTATAATTCCCAACGATAGATTTATAGAACATTACAAGTTCATTGGGGTTGTTTAGTTCCGTTACTACACATTTCATGTATCTTTCTCTATCGACTCTTAGCATATCACCTTTTCCCCTATGAGGTAGAAAAACATGGGACCAATCAGTTTAGAAATATCCATTAAGATTTGATGATCAGTCCCTACTAACCAGCATTCCATAAGCCTCAGGTATGTCGACCACCACTATATCAATGACTTGTGTGTATTGTGGTTTAAGAGCCATTTGAATCAACACATCTTTTAATTCCCCAATTACTTTAACATTTGTTCAGTCTAATTACATAATTTTGAATTCCAGTTTTCTTGGGCACTACCTACAGTCATTTAGCAACAGCATAAGGCATAACAGTGGATGAGGCACCG
This sequence comes from Pinus taeda, assembly GCA_000404065.3. Classification (NCBI taxonomy): domain Eukaryota; kingdom Viridiplantae; phylum Streptophyta; class Pinopsida; order Pinales; family Pinaceae; genus Pinus; species Pinus taeda. The sequence continues at coordinate 90,108 of APFE030220407.1, forward strand.
AAATCTACTAGCCAATTGCATACATTCATGTTTAAGATTTCAAATGTGATAAGGAATGGTGGAGTCATAGATTTTGATTTTCTCCCTATCATGTCTACACTGACATCTTGGGGTTTTCTATTTATTTTAGATAAAGTGGCCTCCATAGCTAATGGTATTTGGGATGCACTAGAGGTGCTTACAAGTTTGGACATTATTTTCTCGATTTGGCGGCTGGAGGTAGTGACAATTTTGCAGTTCTACTCATTCATAGCTTTCAGCAGCAAATCTCTTTGATGCGTTAATTTTAACAAGTTGAAATATGTGATATTAGCCCTAGACTTCTTGAGGTCATCTACAATATTGTAGTCAATGTTATAAACGGGATAGGTAGGGTAAACATACTAATTTTTCCATTCTTAGGTGGGAGTTTACCATCTTGAGTCACCTTAGTTGCAGTGGGAGATGTCTTATCCCTTTCTGGATGGTTTGCAACTGCGGTATTCCTGAATCACCACTAGATCTATCTTTTCTAACAGAAACTTCGGGAGTGGGTGTTTTCATAGGGAGAACATCTTGCTTTGTCCTATCTATGGGATTGGTCGCACTTGGGAGTGGCCCTTTACTTCACATATGGATTTCATTAGCATTGATTTCTATGGTGTTATCTTCCTCGTCATCATTCTCATTACTATGGAAATCCCACAACACATTAATTTGAGATTCTTCATCCATGGGCTCTTCTACTTAATATTCTTCCTCATTTTCTTATTCTGGTTCCAGCTCCACTACAGGTTCTTCTTTGTTAAGGAGCGACCCAATAAGAGCCAGCTCTTCCATATTTAAATCCCCTTCATTGGGTGGAGTAGACAGTGCAAGTTTACCATGACCATCTTCTATTTTCTTATGATAGAAACATTTGAAGGGCTTTATGTTGTTATAGTCTCCTCCATTACCACTAGTACTCTCTCCATGATTCCTTTTCATATCAATGACTGTGTTCATTAGTTTGTTAATGATTCAATGCAAACCTTCCACATCCATGTTGGCCTTTTCTTTAGTTTCAGCCCCTTTGTTATCATTTCCATTATTCCTATTGGATGTCTAAGAAGCTTTATTTTCTCTAGTTGTAGGATGGCATGCTGTAAGACTGAGCATTTCATTCTCTACCTTTTCTACTTCATTGATAGCACCTTGTAAGGTTCATGTGTTACTCCTCTTAACCACATCATAGTAGGAACAGGGAGAGTAGTGATGTAGAATTCCATGAGCACCTCCTTAGTAGGTCTAGCGATGGCTAGGATTCTATTGAACAAGGTGTTGAACTAGATGTTAAAATCCTTAACCTTCTCCTTGGTTTCCATTTTTAGACAAGATAATTCTAAAATTGAGGCCGCAAGTGTTTTGTCATCACCAAACGTGCCTAAAAAGGCCTGCTGAAAAGTATCCCGAGAGGTGATTGACCCTATTCTCAAGCTAAAATATCATGTGGAGGTTGCACCACTCAAAGTAAAATAGAATAGGCATCACACCACATCTTCATCGGCGACCCTGAACCTGTGTAAGGCTAGAAACAAAGAGTGAATATGGTTATCAGTGGTATCTCCCCACTCAGGGTTGAAATTAGGTAACACTCTTTCTGCATTTTTGGGTAAGGGATGCTGTTACCCAGGTACCAATACAACATCCAGTGGAAGCCAGGGAGGGAGTGCTTCCGAAGGAGGTGGCGGTTGATTCCCACCTGGAGGAGGAGGTGGAGGTTGATTCCCACTTGGAGGGGGAATGTTGGCCACATTATAACTCAGGAAGTTTTGGTTGGAGGCTTCTCTATTAGGATTTTCAAAATCAAGAAAGGCGTTACCTTTAGAAGGGAAATCCTCGGGAATTTCTTCCCAAGGGGTGTCAATACTTTGCAAGGATTCTAGCACAATATCTTCGAGAGAAGTGGCTGCAGATGTATCTTCGTTCAGGGTAAAGATCCTTGGCTTTCTCTTAGCTGTCGAAGGTAAAGAGTGAAAGATGGGAAGCTAAGAGAAGGAACGAGCGTAAGCCCAAGTAAGTGTTTTGACTGGTTGTTCCTAAGTGATAGGATACTCCCACAGTCTCTCTTCTATGGGTGATCTAGATACGGGACTAAGAGGGATCTCTACTTCTTTGAAATGATGCTTTTTCAGATCTGTGGCAGGATCTCTCCAACCTTTACGATCCATACATTACTCTTTTCGTATCCATGCACAAATTTATAGATGAAATCTTGAAAAGATGTGGATGGTGGTTCAGGCCCTCCTTCTAGCGCCAATTTGTTGACATGGCTAATGTTCACTATGCCAACAAGGGGAACCAACCCGATCACAGGCCCCAATTGGACCTGCTTTCATTTGGAATGGCTAGCTCTAATGGGTTTTAAGGGACCCCGTAAGTTGTTTAAACATGTTGAAAGATTGCTTCTGGTAGGAAGACTTTGATTATATCAAAAAAATAAAACAAGTAAACTTTATGTGTTAAATCTTATCTATACTACTTCTAACTACTCTAATCTAGTCCTAGCTATCCTAGTCTATCATGCAGGAGCATAATACATAGGCTTAAACATCATATATATGTTCGATAGGAGCGTGATAAAGGAGATTAAACATCATGCATAGATTCAAGTCCAAATGAATCAACCACTGAATTCATAGATGGACAAGACTGTATTTATGCTAAATTGCAATCCAATCACTCATATAAATTGCAATCCTTGGCTTTTTCTTAGCTGTCGAAGGTAAAGAGTGAAAGATGGGAAGCTAAGAGAAGGAACGAGCGTAAGCCCAAGTAAGTGTTTTCACTGGTTGTTCCTAAGTGATAGGATACTCCCACAGTCTCTCTTCTATGGGTGATCTAGATACGGGACTAAGATGGATCTCTACTTCTTTGAAATGATGCTTTTTCAGATCTATGGCAGGATCTCTCCAACCTTTACGATCCATACATTACTCTTTTCGTATCCATGCACAAATTTATAGATGAAATCTTGAAAAGATGTGGATGGTGGTTCAGGCCCTCCTTCTAGTGCCACTTTGTTGACATGGCTAATGTTCACTATGCCAACAAGGGGAACGAACCCGATCACAGGCCCCAATTGGACCTGCTTTCATTTGGAATGGCTAGCTCTAATGGGTTTTAAGGGACCCCGTAAGTTGTTTAAACATTTTGAAAGATTGCTTCTCGTAGGAAGACTTTGATTATATCAAAAAAATAAAACAAGTAAACTTTATGTGTTAAATCTTATCTACACTACTTCTAACTACTCTAATCTAGTCCTAGCTATCCTAGTCTATCATGCAAGAGCATAATACAAAGGCTTAAACATCATATATATGTTCGATAGGAGCGTGATAAAGGAGATTAAACATCATGCATAGATTCAAGTCCAAATGAATCAACCACTGAATTCATAGATGGACAAAACTGTATTTATGCTAAATTGCAATCCAATCACTCATATAGAAATCCACATTTTTAATATGACAAGAAAACCTCAATTATCATATATGTATGGGAAATTGCAATGTTTAGTAAAGTTACAATTTCCATCAAAATTTCCATATTTGTATTTCTTTTTCTTCAAAAAAGAAAAAATGAAACATCTTCAGTCCACACTTTATTTCCACACTTTATTTAGAAGTTATACTTTCCATTTTTATAAAGTTCTTACAAAAACTTTCTCAAAAGTGTCTAACACATTTTGCTGCATATAAAGCATACTTTCTCCATCTTCCTCAACCCTTCTAAAGAAAATAATTATAAATCCTCCTCAACTTGAAAACCTGTTCTCTGCCAAGGGTACTGAAGTTTCCAACCTCACCATCCTTGTGTAAATGTGGTGCTTATAACTCATAACTTTATGCATAATATCTGCTGTACAACGTTTATCTCAGGTCAATGTTAGAAAGCGGCTGCCCTGCTGCAACAACTATCTTACAAAGCAGGGCGGCCAGGTCTGAGATTCTGAGTACCGAATGAGGAGTCCATTTTTCTCTCCAGACCTGTGTGTACTTTTCACAACGTCTATTTCTCAGTGGTAGTATATCTGTTATAGGTTTTATAGCGTTTTTTGGTAGAAAACATTATCGTGTTTTCTGGTAAATTTTCTGCTAGATATAGATATAGAATTTGGTAGATATTTCTTGAAATTAAAAAATTTCAATGGTCAACTATCCACAATCAGAATATTTAAAAAGAAATTCACAATGCTCAAATCAAAACAAATTTTAAACCATAAAAAATAAAAATTTGACGCAACTCCCCCATTGCAACGTAAAAACTCCAAAACCCTACAATGGTTAGAAACGCCTATCTCTCAGGTCAATGTTCAGAAGCGACTGACCTAGGGTAACAAAGCTAGGGTAACAACTGGTTTGCAACCAGGGCAACCAGGATTTGAGTAACCTGTGGGCCATGACTCTGTGAGGAGTCAATTCTCATTAAAAGGTCGTTGGTGCTTGCCAAGTTCCCCTAATATCAGCAGTACATCATTTATTTAATGTCAATGAGAAGAAGAGACTGTCCTATGGTACCTAACAACTGTCTTACAAGCAGGGCAGAGAGGAAATGAAGGTTGGTTCAATGTTTTCAGAACCAATTCTAGATTCGCAGCATGATTGTACGAGTGCGATATTTTCTTTTTGTTCAGAGTTTGGATAGATGGTATCAATATTGGGGAGCTCGCTGGCTCATTGCACCCGCCTGGATCAGAAAACAATAAGCAGTGATAATGAACAACTTTGAACATTGAAAACACATTTTAGGATTTCTATAAAAGGTATTTTGGATGTTTTTCCAAGCATTTATTGATTGGTAAGTTCATTCAATGGGATTTGAACCAATGCCTTAAAAATGATTAAGTCTAACTATTCAGCTATATTCATCGTCAATTCAAAATCACATGAAATGAAATAAGGTAATCATCTATCAAAATAATCTTAAAAATTCTTTTAATTTCAATTAAGCACGAGACCATCGAGAAAAATAAGTACACAGTTTTAATGTAAATGTTGCAATCTGTTTAAACCGCGATAGACTTCGTTATAGAAATCTCAATTCTAATTGCGTTGAGTCTGAGTAAGTTAACATATTATGGTGGTTGATTGTTAATCTACCTTAAATAGAAAAGGAAATGAGCATGACATGTTGCTATTTATCAAATTCTGACCAAGATGTGAATGTCCCATGGAAAGAGTATTTCTCATCTATTGTTTCTGAGATTATCAATAAGTTGTTTTAAAATGAATTTATATGCATGTAAAAAGATTGGTAAAAAAAAATCATTGTTGAAATTTATATTTATAATTTATAAAAACATTTAAAAATTTTTTAAATTTAATTTTATAACCACTCCTTATTGAGATCTCTTTCTCTCAAGCCGTACACATAACAGTGTCCTGTCAGTCATGACATGAAGCATAAGTTATCATTATAAGTGCGTTTCTAAGATGAAGCTTATATATGTTTGTTAAAAGATTGGAAAAATTCACTCTTGAAATTTATATCATAAATTATAAAAAATAATTTTCAAATTTTATAAATTAATTATAACATTACACTATTCTCTCCTCTTCAACTAAATAAGCTGTTCTGTATATAAATGTGCATAGGGATATTATTAATAAAACCTATAACATGTGTGACATATATATATTTTTTTAATTTGGTTTACTTGAAACTATTATATATTTAATTGTATTTTTAAATTTATATTTTAATTATATATATAATTTGAGTGAGTTCAATGATTAAGAGTATATGTTACTAATTTAAGGTTATTATTTTAAGTTAAATTACATTTACAAAATATTAACTTCAAGATGTAAAGATTTAACTTAATGGAGTATTTTAAAATATTCTTAATAGTATACATAAATTGAAGGTCCAGATTTATCTCTAAAATAATTATGTTTATTTTTACTTTTAATTAAATTGGTTAAATTATCAATTAAGTTTCTAAATATGAAAATGGGAACCACATAAGCACTAGCAACAAATTTTTAGCCATCCACCCTAACTCCTCTGCAAGATTTTGTGGATGTCGTAGTATCCAGGAACTCATTCTTTCTTTGCAGGGTCTAGATGTTAATCCATATTTTTGGTCCCGTCTTTGTTATGGATGTAATCACTATCATGGCTAACATAGCCACATCATTGCTAGTTTGGGTCAACCCATGGCACTGTGCTAGTAACCTCCACTGCACTCAAGCTTCGATCTCCCATTGATACCCTTCCTACAACCTTTCTTCATGGTGATGTTAGAGATTTACATGTTTATGGTAAAGAAAATGTTTTTGGAGGGTTTGATTTCAATGTCCTTTTTAGCTTTGCTTAGATATTTCTACTTTTATTGTGTGTTAGCTTGCTTTCTCCAAAGGGTCTGAAGACATCCATCTAGCCTCAATATATGGACAACGCAATGAATTCTTATTCAACTTAGAGCTTTTCTTACATCTTAGATGAGGTTTTTATCCCAAATCTAGTGAATTTTCTAGTCTTTGCAAAACCATTTTCAGGGGTTCCTTCATTTTGGTTAAGGCCTTGGATCTCATTTCTTCACTCACCACGAGAATCTAGGTTGAACTATGAATCTCCTCTAACAGCTTACAACTTTTATATGGAAAAATTAAGCTTCGAGATATGAAATCCCTAAAGAGAATATGGCATAGCCATTTATGGCTACTTATTTAATTGCAAGACTAAAAGGTGGAGATAAATTATGGGGGGTTCCTTCTTCATCCCAACCCAAGTCTTTTATGGATGTCCTAAAGCTAGGGCATTCATCTCCTAATCCCAAAGATCTCTTAGGGAAGACATTGGTGGTGGATCATGAAACAAAAACTCCATCTCTTGAAGTGAAAAATGTTTTAACCAACTTCATGGTTGTGGATTATGAAGGATAGGCCATTATTTTTGGTTTTAATGGATTTTGGCCGGTGACATCTACTTTACAAGAATGGGCATACCATAACTAATCTCACAATATGGAGCTATTATTTTTGTCAAAATGATTCTTTGTGGCTCTCTTCAAAAGTCTAGAGGACCAACAAAAGGTTTTTGAGAAGGAATTGGATTTGGGACTGATCTCGTCTCTAATGCAACCATGGTTTTGTGACTCTAATCCTCTTGCCATGCTATTATTGGCAACTCAAGTCCGAATAATGCTTCCTAATTTACCCAACCATTTGACACAATTGGATACTTTAGAAGGCATGGGAAATTTAATGGGAAGTTTCATTAGAATAGACAATTGAAGACTTTCAAAAAGAATTATTACATTTGCTCACATATGTGTCTAAGTGTACCTTACGAAAAAGTTGACCCATAAAATACTACTCAAGTGGAGGGGTAAGGTTTATTTGCAACTCTTGGATTACTGAAATACTAATACTTCTTTCCATTGCAAGAATTGTCAACAACTTGGTTATCTTCAAAAGTTGTACCCTTTCTTGCAGGGGGTCTTTTCCCCAAGAATACAATGAAATCGAGCCACGTATGGAAAGATACAAAGGCAGCAAAAGGGTCCAAGAATTCTTCAGGTCAAAAGTAGGGCAACCCTCAACAATAGATGAAATATACCACCAAATGAACTCCTCTAGAAGCCTCAAGAGGCACCATGTCATCCAGAGGAGATCCTTCCTTCGAATGAAAAAGAAATAGCGTCAACCATAATTGTGGCTTCTACAATGAGTGGGGGAAAACATACCTAAACATCAATTGTATAATGAGAAGGAATGGACAAATATGACAAAACCTTGTAATGAAACTATCTCAAAGAAATGGCATAGTTGTTCCATCTACTATTGTTCCTAATAATTTAGTTGATTAAGGTCTGCAAGAAAAATTCCATGATTAATCTTAATTCCATGATTAATCTTAGGATATGATAACATGAATATAGTAAATATTGTTTTATAAACTGTTCTTGATAAATGATATGTTGCAATCTGGTATTTTGAGACACTATAAATTAACTTTAACTAACTTTAAAAAATAAAAAGTATCTATAACTTATATATTTATTATTTTTCAAAATTTCACAAAATAAAACAGTATTATTATTATATAATTATATATATATAATATAAGAGAGTCTATATAATCATTTTTTTAGTAAATAAAAATTGGAATTGTATTTTTTTGGTCAACAACGAAGTGCCAAAAACCGTTCCAAGCTACTGTGTCACCGCAAGTTGTTTCGTACATTAGCTAACAAATAATAAACAACATAGTTATTAACACTACAATGCAAACGAGCAAACACAAGAAGGTTCCCCTAATATCTTGGTTTATTTCATGTCAATGCGAAGCAGCGACTGTTCTATTGTAACAACGGTCTGACAAGCAGGGCAGGGAGGAAATCCAGGTTGGTAAAATGTTTTCACCACCAATTCTACATTCGCAGCATGACTGTACTATTGCGATATTTCCTTCTGTTCATAATTATCATAGTTGGACATTGCGGAGGTCGCTTTCTCATTGCGCGTCCCTGGGCTAGAAAGCAATCCATCAATCATCGGCCGTGAACAACTTTGAACATTAAAAGTACAATTTAGGATTTCTACAAAAAAATTATTTGCATGTTTTTCAAAGTATATAGGTGCAGAAGATCAAATCTTTAGAGACTTTTTTTTTTTAACCGTGTAAAGTTAAAATTATATAATTGACAAAATTATTATAGTCATATTTAAAGGAGTTGTTTTTAGTGTTACTTTTGGAGTTTATTTTTTTTTCTCAGAGAAAAAACAGAAATGCATTATATTAAGACAATATAAAAGCTATCATAAGATATATAATGGTGGCATATCAAGCCACATTCAGGATGTTTGAGAAGCATCTTAGTGCAGATGTTCAAACAAGTCTCAAAAAGCAGGCAGCATGGGACATATTCCACCACATTTAAAGCAGTATTAGGGGTATACATATTCGGAGTGCCTTGTTGAAAGACAACAACACCGATTTTCAAAAAGCAGATACCATTGAGATGAGACAATCCTCAAGCTAAATGGCCAGCTGATTTGAAATTGAATCAAAAATAGCAATGATGCGATGGAGGATGTAAGAATAGGGAACTTTGGAATCACGGAAATTTTTTTGGTTCCTCCATTTCTAGGCCCACCATATCATGATGATGATGAGAAAACACTTTGGCTTCCGTTGATTGCACCACCAGTCAAAAACTGCATGGATAGAGACAAAAACAACATGAGGAAAACCA